>JACEFZ010024953.1:257500-557500 GCA_014155875.1 Cepaea nemoralis | reverse complement strand
CACAGAAATGCTAATATATCATAATATGCGTCTCTGCAGATGTGAAATTTCAGCCCCGGTGTCGCACACCACGCAAGTTTTCGGGCTTGAACACAATCCCCGACTGGATACTGTTTCGGCACCGAATCAAGAAGGAAGTATCCACAACGAGGTCAGTTTGATGTAAGACCTTTCCAAGGTTTACGTGACCTGAACGTCAAAGCATCGGATTTAAGGGTCTCCCAAATGATTCACCAACTAATAAACCAGTGTTCTTCTCTAAATCTTCTGTCAATTTGACTTTGTGTTAAATAATACAATTAAACGTTAAAAAAAAACTAACTAAAAACAATAGCATGTTTGGCAGTAACATATTGATTGATACATAACCTGGGTCAATGTTCCAAAAACGACGCTATTCTTTTCAATTATTTTATTCCTAAACTGCAATCGGAAATTGCCTATTAATTTGCAAAAGCAATTTTGCTCAACTCCATGCAATTAATTTCCTATATGCTGACAACTGTTATTTTAACCTATGCGTAAAGATGATCAAACTAAAAAAAACTAGCAACTGTATTTTATTATTAAATAAACAAGTCCCATTTACACACCTGCAGCCGCATTAGCTATATGGTGCTAGACCCACATTTGTATAGACCAGTCGGTGCTAGGTGGGTCATGTGGTCGGTTTCACATGGACCACCTTTACTTTCTCAGCTGGGTCTGTTTTGGGTTCCTGGTCATTTAAACAACAGTGCATGAGAGGGAAAATATTTGTCTTCACAGTAAACACGTACATTTATAAGACAACAACGCCATGTGACAATCCTAGATAGCGTGCTAGTGTTGTTTCTGTCTGCAGCGACGTGGTAAGAGAATATTTTAATAGAGGACTATTCTGCAGGACAGAGGTGAGACGCATAGAAATGCATACAGCAGAAATACAACCACTGGCAGTGAAGCATAACTAGTGGAAGGTATGTCCTCTTTGGGTGAAAATCAATGCCTTAAATCGTATTCCTTACGATTTGTTACGGGCCTCAGTGGAATCTCTGCTACTGATATTTCCCAATTATCCCGACTACGTGGATGCCATGTTTTTTAGATAACTATATGAACTAAGCCGTAAAAAATCTTTCTAGATCTATGCCGTATTAATGGACATTCTTTATTTTCAGTAGGGTTAGGAATTAGACACGCAGGCCCACCTGGCATTCTGCTCTTCTTATCTCTCTGCTCTCCTACGTGATTTCATTCATACAGTACTTATGAAGCTAATCACAGACAACAACGACGACAACAGAAGCAATATGCACTATAAACGCATCTCCCGAAGAAATAACTAGCTATCCAGAACGATGTCAAAGAGATAACTAG
Organism: Cepaea nemoralis; assembly: GCA_014155875.1. Taxonomy (NCBI): domain Eukaryota; kingdom Metazoa; phylum Mollusca; class Gastropoda; order Stylommatophora; family Helicidae; genus Cepaea; species Cepaea nemoralis. The sequence continues at coordinate 556,141 of JACEFZ010024953.1, read as the reverse complement.
GTATCTGGAGCCATGCCGCAGAGATAACTATCTGAAGCCATGACGTAGAGATAACATTCTGGAGTCGTATCGAACAGACGACTATCTGCAGCCATGCCAAGGAGATAACTGTCTGGAGTCACATCGAAGAAATGACTATCTGGATCCATGCCTTAGAGATAAACGTTTGGAGTCATATCGAAGAGATGGTTATCTGGAGCCATGCCAATTAGATAACTGTCTGGAGCCATGCCAATCAGCTAACTGTCTGGAGCCATGCCAATCAGATAACTGTCTGGAGCCATGCCAATCAGATAGCTATCTGGAGCCATGCCAATCAGATAACTGTCTGGAGCCATACCGTAGAGATAACATTCTGGAGTCATATCTAAGAGATGACTGTCTGGAGCCATGCCAAGGATATAACTGTCTGGAGCCATGCCCTAGAGATAACTATTTGGAGCCATACCGTAGAGATAACATTCTGGAGCCATTTCTAAGAGATGACTGTCTGGAGCCATGCCAAGGATATAACTGTCTGGAGCCATGCCCTAGAGATAACTATTTGGAGCCATACCGTAGAGATAACATTCTGGAGTCATATCTAAGAGATGACTGTCTGGAGCCATGCCAAGGATATAACTGTCTGGAGCCATGCCCTAGAGATAACTATTTGGAGCCATACCGTAGAGATAACATTCTGGAGCCATTTCTAAGAGATGACTGTCTGGAGCCATGCCAAGGATATAACTGTCTGGAGCCATGCCCTAGAGATAACTATTTGGAGCCATACCGTAGAGATAACATTCTGGAGTCACTACACAGAGATGACTATCTGGAACCATGCCGTTGAGATAACATTATGGAGTCGCGCCGAAGATATGACTATCTGGAGCCATGCCAATGAGATAATTCTCTGGAGCCATGCCGTAGAGATAACATTCTGGGGTCATGCCGAAGAGATAACTATCTTGAGTGATGCCGAAGAGATGACCAGGTATCTAGAGCCATGCCATAGATATAAATATCTGGAGTCATGCTGTAGAGATAACATTCTGGAGCCATGCCGAATAGATTACTATCTTCAGCAATGCCAAGGAGATAACTGTCTGCAGTCATGCCGCAGAGATAACAATATGGAGCCATGCCGTAGAGACAAATATCAGAGCCATATCGTAGAGAAACAAATCTGATGCCATGCATAAGAGATGACTATCTTGAGCCATGCCAAGGAGATAACTGTCTGGAGCCATGCCGAAGAGGTAACTACCTGGAGCCATGCCAAGGAGATAACTGTCTGGAGCCATGCCGAAAAGATAACTAGTTATCTGGGGCCATGCCAAAGAGATAAAAATCTGGAGCCATACCGAAGAGATAACTACCTGGAGATATGCCAATGAAGTGACTATCTAGAGCCGTGCTAAAAAGACTGCTTTAGTAAGGCCAACCTAACAAGTAGTCCTCTAAACCACTGGTAAAAAAAAGTGGTAGAGCTGCAAGAATATTCGTTTTTCTGTTTGTCTGCCTGTCTGTATTTCTATATGTCGGTTCGTTCGTTTGTCTGCCCACCCGCCCACCCGCCCACCCCTCCGTCCGTTCCCCCTTCTGTATGTCCGTTCTTCCATCTATCTGTCTTTGTTTGTCTACCCGTTCCTCATTCTGCCTTCCTGCCTGCCTGCCTGCCTGCCTGCCTGCCTGCCTCCCTCGCTGCCTGTCTTTCCGTCCGTCCGTCCGCCCGCCCGCCCGCTCGTCCGTCCGTCCGTCCGTCTCTATATTTGAACTTTAAACCAAAAATGACGAATGTACATTGTCGATTCTAAATAACAGTTTGATATGACAATAGTTATACTGATGAAGATGACGATAGGAAACCCTTAATCAGTTATTTATAGACAACCTAGTCTATCAAGGGTTCTGTATATCACACTGTAGCATACTTTGTTAAAATATAGATTTACTACACTTCTAAATAAAGGTAAAAGTAAACAGTCTTACTTTCAATTATAGCAACGCCACACACTGCACACACCTTTTACATTGGCGTATACGCGTTACATTTATCAAACTGAAAATAGGAAACGTTGATGATTAAAGCAACATCAAAATCGTAAACGTAAATTACTTACACTTCATATAATGATTGCTACTGATGTGTTAAAAATTTATTCAGCTGTATAGTTCGGCTCTGTGACAAACGTAATTAGTAATCCCGCCTACCGCGTTCGAAACACAGCTGTGGGCGATATGGACACAGACCGTTGGTTTTTATTCAAAGGTATGGGCGCCGGTCGTTCAGAAAGCAATGGCAAACTACTGTGCGATAACTTGCCAAAGAATCACCAAAGCCAACAATTGCTAGGGTTCACTGCGACGTCCTGAATACGATATGCAACTAACTTTATGTTAGGATCTTGACAGGGAAACAACATAGCAAAGGGCCGTAACATTTGGCAAAATAACCTCTCAAGTTTGCTGGTTCGTTCGTTTTGTTATACATGTTAAGTCTATCATTTCCTATTCATGAATGTAGTGATCACAGTTGAACAACTGTCAGTAATGTGAAGACACAGATGTTAAATGTATTATGTCCTATTGATGAATGTAGTGATGGTGGCTGAACAACTGTCAGTAATGTGAAGACACACATGTTAAGTCTATCATTTCCTATTGATGAATGTAGTGATGGTAGTTGAACAACTGTCAGTAATGTGAAGACACAGATGTTAAATGTATTATGTCCTATTGATGAATGTAGTGATGGTAGTTGAACAACTGTCAGTAATGTGAAGACACAGATGTTAAATGTATTATGTCCTATTGATGAATATAGTGATGGTGGCTGAACAACTGTCAGTAATGTGAAGACACATATATTAAATATATTATTTCCTATTGTGAATGTAGTGATGGTCACTTAAATCTGTTCAAGACGACGATCACATTATTGATAGTTCACAATAAATCACTATTCTGCGTCTCAGAACAGGACACGATATATTACGTAACCATACAGTTCAAGATTGTCGATCTGCCATGTGCACATTGCAGATATGGAGAAATTTGAAGCAAAGAAGAAGAAATGGGAAAACCTTCACGTGCTTTAACAGATTCAGTGGCAATCAGGAAAGTAGATTCTGACCTAAATTTAATTTTGACCTATCCTTTAACAGGACGTCGCAGTCAACACCAGCATTCTTTGCTGTTGTAATCTCTTGGTAAGTCTTGCGTTCAGTAGTTTGCCATTCTTTCTGAACGACCGGCACTTATACCATTTCATAAAAAGCAACGCAAAGCGGCCTGCGTCCAAATCGCACACAGCTGTGTTTCGAACACAGCCATGCAGGATTACAAACTGCGTCCGTAACCACTTTGCCATGGAGCAGGCTAACAAAAATGGATGGAGGAGGAAAATAAGAAGTAGGGGTGAGTCACGGTTATGACAACAAAATTGTTAATGTAGTAGCATTCATGTTGTATTATATATCAAATGAGATCAGCGTGGCCAAATGGATAAGAATGTGAGTCCTTGAACACCCGGTGTGCTCATGCCGAGGTAAGGGGTTCAACCCCTACCAGGCAGTTGGACTAAAATGTTGACTACTCGCCCTTGACTTCGGGACGTAAATTACAAAATAACAAATGCCTGAAGTCGGAATGGGTTCGCATGATGGCGAGAGGCAATAGTAACAGGGAAAGCTAACCCGCACGCGAGAATCAGATCAGATCAGTGCTACTAGAAGTAGAAGTAGTGAGTATAGCGAGCGCATATATATATATATATATATATATATATATATATATATATATATATATATATATATATATATATATATATATATATATATATATATATATATATATATATATATATATATATATAAGGGGCGTTCATTTGAAATCGGGTTCATGCCACACCGCGCGTAATTGCGTACGTTGAACATGATCATGTCATAGCCATGTAATAAGTACTGATCAATAAATAAAAGAGCACATGCTTATCGTCCCATGATGCATAGGTTTTGTTTCTGACCGTTGAGAGAATGGCCGGGTTGATCCAATATCCGTCCAAAGAAGCTCAAAGAGCAGTGATTCAGTTTCTTTCATTTAAAGGATGTCGACCAGTGGACATTCATCGAAGAATGCAGGCAGCGTATGTTAACACATGTGTGTCGAAGACAACAGTGACAGACTGGCACGAATGTTTCGGAAAGGCGTCAGTTCACGACAGATCTTCGACGGCCGGGTCAAGCGCATGTTGTTGCAACAGAAAAAAAAAAAACCATCGCCAAAATTGATGCAGCAGTACAGATGAACCGTTGTCGAAGCATACGTTCGCTAGCGAAAGAATTTGATGTGTCAATTGGGACAATTCAAACGGTCGTTCGTAAGAAACTGCAATATCGGAAGGTGTGTTCACAGTGGGTACCAGGGATGTTGACCGACCACCAAAAAGAGGAACGCATGGGATGCTGTTTGAACTACTAGCTGCGTTACAGAGTGTAGGGTGATGCATTTCTCTTCCGCACAGTGCCAGGCGATGAATCATGGTGTCACCACATTGAGCCGAGCAGCAAAAGAGAGAGCATGCAATGGAAGCATGTTGGATCACCAAAAGCCAAAAAAAAATTCAAGTAACAGGTTTAAGCTGGTAAGGTTATGTTGAGCGCATTTTTTTTTACCAAGAAGGGCTATTGTTGGCCGACTTTAAAGAACCTGGTGTGAACATCAGCATTCGCCGCCTACCTAAGCAATGGGATGCTTGCCTGAATGCCTACGGCGACTTCTTCTGACCAACCCATGGCGCATAATTCATTCAAAATGAATGCTTTGCTTAATTCTGCCACACCTGTTAATGTTTATTTCATGCTTTTGTAATAAAGCCACTGGGACGGGTTTCAAATGAACGTCCCTAATATATATATATATATGATGCTCCTTCATTATTATTACGAATGTCATACTGTTTTTCTCTTGTATCCTCATCAAGGTCATTCGCATAATCTGACCATGCATGTAAAATTGATGTCTTTCTATTATGATTTTGTCATCTTTGGATTTTAGGCAAACCCTTGATATGTTTGTTTTTTGTTAGTTATATTATTAATTCTTGTATGCATTAATTTGGTTATTCCGGGATGTTGTGTTGGTTTTCAGTTTCTCGGAAATTTTCCTCAAGATATGCTTCTTTTGCCTCTTTGCACAGTTTTCCTCCTAAGTATTTGCATAATGACTCTCAGTTTCCTAATTTGCCCGTGAATCTCTTCATATGTTTATGGTTATTTTTGTTGTTTTATCGTATTTCCATGTGAGATGTCTTCTGTCATGCATTTCTTACGTCCCATCATTTTCATTTCTAGGATAATTGTTTCTGCAACTTGGTTGACTGATTTCTGTAATATTTCCCATTGGTCGCTGTCATCTTAAAATAATATTTCCATATAGGACACCTGCATCAAATATGTTCTTTTCCTCTACATTGAATTTATCGTGTTTCTTCTCACGCTTTAGTGTCAGTAGATCAAATTGGTGTTTCTTGGTGTATATTTAACTTTCTTTAATATGTATATTGCTTAAGATTAATCTATGGTCGCTCTAGCAGTTAGCACTTGGTGTAGTTTATGCGACTTTTAAGGCATTTCGAAATCTTCTCTTGATGAGAATGTAATCAATATGGTTTCTGATATCATGGTCAGGACTGCTTCATGTCTTTAATCTCCTTGGGTGATGTTGATACTAGGTGTTTTCAATATTCATATCATGCTCTTTTGGTCACTTTACAAGTCAGCAACCTCTTTCATTCTGTACCCTTAATCAACTGTTGCCTACTTCGCATTCGTGCTGTTGATTTCCAACTTTAGCATTAAATTCATCCATTATGATATTTAATTCTGAATGCTTGCATTTCTTGAAGGCACTCTCCAAAACAATATAAAATTAATCGACGCTGTCATCACTGCTGTCTGTTCATGGTGCATACATTTGTATGATGGGGATATCGAAAAGTCTTCAGCGCAACTTTACTAGTAATATTCTGTCTGACACAGTCGTATATCCTTTACTCGATTTTGATCTCTCTATAACCATTATAATTGCTACCCCTTGCTGTATTTTTTCTCCACCGGAATGGATTATGCTATATTCCTCGGATTTATGTATATATAACATTATGAGGGTTATATACGGAAAACTAATGTATATAATCCCATGGCAGATACGGGAAGTCGCTTAAGACGATTAATCATCGTAGCATTAAATCAGTTAAGAACTTATTCCACTCAATCCCATTGGTTAACCTAACAACATATGTTACAAACAGTTGTTACTTTAACCCGCTCTGTCGCAACCGTCCATCATTATTATCCGCCTTGCCAAATGCCATAGACGTTTATATAGCTCCATATATCTCGCCCCCTGATGTCCTGGATCAATTCTATTGGTCGTATTCCTCCATGTCACAATCTTAGGTCATCAGCATCATTTCTCTCGGTCTGCTCTTCCTCTTCTATTGCGGATCTTTCCGGTCGTCACGATATTTCCAGTATTTTTCTTCTCATTATATAACCAAATAACATTGCTTATGACTTTCTTATAGTTGAGTGTAATGTTCTACTTTCCTCAGTATAGATGCGGAAGACAAGAGGAAACTACCACATTATCCTCGCAAGTATTTATTATTGAAAACATATCTTACACGTTACTTTAACTCATTATATCCTAGCAAGTAATTATTTTAATTCATTTTGAACTAACAACACAGTAGATAGTTTGTAAAATAACAACAGTTGGGGAGAACAAGAGTCAGTAGTAAGAAAGTCACTATTCGGATGACATAAACTTCGAAACATGCCACTATAAAATGATCTAACACCATGTTACTGCCCTCATTGTACGAATGTGCGAGCAACAAAACAACATGACACTGCCTATCTACACACATCATGCAGATGCAATAAAAGCAGATTACGACTATTTTTAACTCAGTATTCAAAGTTAATGAAGACCCGAAGGTCTTGGTAGGTATAGAGACGTGTACACCCCTGAAATAGATCAGTCAATCTATTTTCATAGTGATTAAGCAGACAAGGTATTCTTCTGACAGATATTAATGACGTGAGACCGCGCTGAGCTGTTTGTTCGCCTACAGGTCAACAGATTACAGGTGTAGCCGAATATACAGAGCACTTTAAAAGAGCAATGGACTTTTGGAGAGTTTTGCTTGTGTAGACATGCATTCGGTGAACATAGGTCAATTAGAGTGAGTCACCATGTGAAAGGGGATAGGCTGCCTGCCTCGCTATCCGTAGGTTCGATTCCGTGTTACGTCGTTTGGTTTACGCGTGCAATTGTCTCCGAGACACCAAGGGGTCGTCGCATTAAGCTACGGAGTTCATGCTTTGTGCGACCCTTTTAGCCTACTGCCAAAAGAGACCGAACCATATGGGATAAAACTCGATGCAATGAAGTCCATGTTCTTGACATTTAAAACCTTTTAAAACATTTTTAATTTCACTTAAAATGATCTATATTATGTCGTGTGTGTATTGATTTGTTTGTTGGTTGGTTGGTAAAGATTGGTAGGGGGGCTGGTTGATTGGAAGGTTAACTGGTCGGTTGGTTGGTTGGTTGGTTGGTAAAGATTGGTAGGGGCTGGTTGATTGGTAGGTTAACTGGTTGGTTGGTTGGTTGATCGGTTGGTAAGTTGATTTGTAGTTTGGTTGGTTGGTATGTTGGATGGTTGGTAGGTTGGTAGGTTGGGGCGTTGATTGGTTGATATGTGGTTTAGTTAGTAGGATGGATGGTTGGTGGGTTGATATATTAGTTGGTTGCTTGGACTGTGGGTTGGTTCATTGGTGGGTTGTATGGTTGGTTGGCAGGTTGGTTGGCGAATCCTCTAAAAGACTGGGTTTTGACTTGACGTTTAGTACATTGACGTTCCTGTTCTCTGAGCACCAACCTCCTTCTACAATGGGGCTGTGTTACAGAGATCTCTTCCCCCTCTCCAAGCACCGATACCATTCGGTGATCAAGACCGGTACTGAAACATAGTTTGCATCAATAACCTTGTAAAGAGAATTACAGAAACAAATGTTAATACTCTTTAGAAAAAAACTTCATTTATAGGTGTGGAGGAACTGGTATATATTAATTATTAACAGTAATGTATTAAGTTGCATGTCCTTCACAGGACGTAGCAGTCAATCCCAGCATTTTCGTTGTTCGTGATTCCTGGGCAAAGTTTACGTTCAGTAGTTTGCCATTGCTTTTTGAACGACCGGCTCCTATACCTTTTTCGAAACAACCAGCATCGCTGTGTTTCGAACCCAGGTATACGGGCTAACAAACCGCGTTCGCAAGCCCTTAGCCACAGAAGCCGGTAATGTATTGGTTAATAGTTGTAATGTTTTAGTTAATAGTGTGTTATAATATGTTAGCTAAAGGCGGTAATATAATATCTAATAGCGATAATATACTAGGAAGTTTCAAATAAAAACCTGAAATATTTTGTGTGTGAATATATTCTGAAAAAGTAAAGCACAAATGTATCATTTTTCGATGTTCTCACTATTACGTTCAGTCCAAGTCATCAAGCGCCACTAAATTGCTTGGATTTCTATAGAAAACATTTCGCCTGATGTCTGTGCGTCCACCCGTCCGTACGTCCGTGTCCGTCCGTCTGTTTGTACGTCTGTTTATCCGTCTTTCTTTCTGTCTGTCTGTCTGTCTGTCGTGTAGGCTTATCGCCTACCTACCTGCCTGAATACCAGTCTGTCTGTCTGTATACAATAATTCGCGACTATTAATCTTTTTATTTTATATATATATGCTTTGAATTTACTCTCTAAGAAGATATGCCACTGTGAGCGAGTGTGTATTTATATATGTATGTATACATGCAAGCGTGTTAATGTAACGATCGTAATATATAAGACATATTTACAACACATTCTATTTTGTGCTTGTAATCATACTCCTGTGCTGTTGTTACTTCAGAGCGTACCTATCGACTATACATTTTCTGGTTTATATTAGCAAAACCCAAACACACTAATCAATGGCTGTAAATTACTAACACACCCCACCCCCTCCACGCTTAACAAAGATAATATGATATGATGTATATTAGGCAAATGCATCAAGGGACTAGCCACCCAATCGTAGTATCAAAGGACGTAGTATTCGTAAGGTTTTACATATCACATATGATCTGTCAAGGTAATACATTCATCTTTAAGACAAAATGTTAGTCCTGTCTCATACATTATCATAGGAGTATAAAGTGTATGCATGCAAGCTTGTTAATGTAATGACTCCTGGCGAAGGGGTTAACGACGCTGTTCAATCCCGATACTCTCGTAAGAAACACAGCTGCGTGAGATTCGGCAGCGGATCGCGTCGCATTGGTTACTTACGGAGGATATGTGAGCCTGTCGTTCAGAAAGCAAGACATCAACAGCAGTTGAAAAATGCTGGTGTTGATTGCAATGTGCTGTAAATAATATGCAAATAAATAAATAAATAAATAAATAAATAAATAAAGTGAATGTTGCAACATATTCTGGGTTACAAGTTAACAGAGCTGAAACCACCAGTCCCCCCCCCCCCCCCCCATGTGTCTCCACCTTGCCGTGGGGGAGGGGAGGGGGCCTTGCGTGTCCCAATGACCCTAAGTGCTATGCCGACGGAAGCACAATTATGTGTCGCACAGGACTTGGGTTAGGGACCAGACCAAGAAAGACACAACCTGCTGCTCTGCAGGTAGACTGAGGATACCAGTCAAAAGTTCAAATCAGGCACACGAAGGCAGTAATTCTTGGTCCGGACTCATAGTTTAAGGCTCTCGGCTGAGGGATATGGCTGAACGCCTCTAAGCCATAAACTCTCGGATGTGAGAGCCGGGCCGATACTCACCTACTGCAAAATGGAGGTGAGATACTGTGCACGCTACATGCTTAGTTAAGATACTTGTTCGAAAGCTCTCAGCTGGGGGATATGAGGGATCCCCGGATGAGAGGGCCTGGCCGCCACTTGCTCTCTGATGCACGGAGGTAAGTGCTGAGCCGGCAGCACATGTAGCCTACCTCGTGAGCGATACTTAAGGTGGCAAAGCGGTCCAGTCGCACGAAGTGGTTACAATGAAAGTCTGTTTCTATACTCATAGAGTTAGTTAGTTAGTTAGTTAGTTAGTCGACAGATCATCCTCGTTGCACATCGAACCATTCAGTCCATAAGTGCTCGGATCCCCTCCTCAGCAAATCCCGCAGCGTGTAGCGGCTAACGACGCCAGTTCTGTGTTGGTTTATCAATCTTCTTTGGCTTCCTGCGTAGTGTTCTTGTTTGGCCACCCCTCTTTTAATTTGCTGCTCCTGCAGTCTGGCCATGGTTGTAGATTCACAGTCATCACTTGGTTCTCGCAAAAGTCTCACTTCTCGTAGAGCAGTGGTTCTCAACCGGTGGGGAATTCCCCCCAGGGGGGAATTTTGGGGTTTCCAGGGGGGGGGGGGGAATGAAGATTATTTCAAGATCGCGTTAATACAAGAACCGATTACTTGATCTTGTTTTTCCTTTCATACTTTACGCTTCTGTAAAAACACCCTTCTGAAATTCATTTTATAACGTAAGTAGATCCGCAAATCACATTTTATGTACATGTCTAGACTTGTTTTAGTATGTGCTATTAAATTTAGCTCAATCTCCATGAAAGATAGTTCTTTGGGTTACCTTCATAACACAATCTTTACATGGAGCGAGTAAATATATGTTTGGATCTTGCGGGTAAACCCGATGAAGCGCCTTGCGCCAAATGTGCACTGGTGCGGCTTCTGGAGGATTCATGTCCGTTTCTACTGATGGCCATCCACGGCCGAATGTCAAGAGTTCAAGTTAAAGGTTGAGACATTTAAAAGGTCTACTACTGGTGGAAGGAAAAGGTAAACTTGGGTTTTCTTTGGTCCAGGCAAAACTTGGCCTATAAATATCTATTGTCTTAACGACTGAAACGAACTGGCGAAAAGCCGGTTATGCCCATATTGTGAGTGGATTGACCGTTGGCAATCTGACTAGGCGTCTTGTTCTTGGCATAGCAGGGGGAGTGAATCTGAACAATATATCTCCCCAGAGGATTTCATTTGTTCTTGGCGGCAGATGAGCTGTTGCTATCTTTCTTCCTACGGCTTACCGTTACTTAGGGAGGAAATTTAAAAAGGGGGGGGGGGGGGGGAATGACGTTCTAAAAATATGGTAAGAGGGGGGGATGATGTCCTAAAAATATGGTGAGATGGCGCGTCCGCCCTCCACAGTAGCCTCCCCTGCAAGCTTGTCAGCCCGCTCATAGAGTGAGCGTAGTCAAAGGTGGAAAAACGTCTCAACAACACGAAATGGAACCCTTGGCTAGCAAATCCATAACGTGGAAGTCCGAAGCGAAAGTTTGATGAGTGGATGTCGTCCGCAGACTCTCCGTTCCTGGTTTGTGTGGGGAGCGACCAGTGGCAAAAACGAAAAACCCAATACATTGAAGTGAGGAATTAAAGCAGCCATGCGCAGGATGTGGCGATTCTTCTATGTGCCGGCTCTGCAATTATGGGAGCCTCCTTGTATAGCGGGGAATACCCGTGGTCTGTCCCTGCCTTCCCTTGAGGGTTGACCATGATGTCGCTTAAAAAGTCTTTGACCGTTCTACTTTTACCTGCTGAGATATGAGCGACACCGCACAAAACTGTCTCTCGAAACCTCCACGACGGTTAACCTGATCAAACACTCCCGCAGAAGTCGGATGTGCAGGCCTAAGGGTGGGAAATTAAAACTGGCACAAAGCAACAACGTCCAAGTGAAATGTCCCACGTGCCCGGAGCAGCTCTGACTATCTAGTTTTCCGAATGTCCTTGTGACCGGAACAGCTCTGACTAGCTAGTTTTCCGAATGTCCGTCGTGCCCGGAACAGTTCTGACTATCTAGTTTTCCGAATGTACTTGTGTCCGGAACAGCTCTGACTAGCTATATTTCCGAATTTCTGTCATGCCTGGAACAGCTCTGACTATATATGTCTTCCGGGCACAACGAATAGCATATGTCCGAATCGAAAGCTCGCTGAGTGGATACTATCTACAGACCGGCCTGGTTTGTGCGGGGAGCGGCCCGTAGTGAACGAAATGCCCAATATATTGAAGTGAGGAATTAAAGCAACCATAAGCAGGGCGTGGCGATTCCCACAGTGAGCCCAGCACCAGAGCGCTATGTGTCGGCTCTGCAACTATGGAAGCCTCCCTTGGATGGCAGATAATGCCCATGGACTGTCCCTGCCTTCCATTGAGGGCTGATCGTGAAGTATTCGACCGTTTTAACTTGACCAGCTGGGATGTGGATGGCACCATAAAAGTGATAGTCCCCCAGGTATGCTAACCTGGTCAAAAACGCACGCAAAAGTCGGATGTGTTGGCCTAAGGGTCTAGGCCCAAGAATGCATAACAATACACCGCATTTACATCTTTAAAAAAACATTCCGGATGAACGCAGCAGCAGAAGAAGAAGAAGAAGAAGAAGAAGAAGAAGAAGAAGAAGAAGAAGAAGAAGAAGAAGAAGAAGAAGAAGAAGAAGAAGAAGAAGAAGAAGAAGAAGAAGCAGAAGAAGAAGAAGAAGAAGAAGAAGAAGAAGAAGAAGAAAAAAACCACCAGTAGCCATTTTCATAGACTTTACCTCCCGAAACATGTGAATATTATCCGATATCCATTTTGTTAGTTGGGTAGATATCAGAGATGACCTGGTCAGAGACGCTGCTCGAATTTCCCTTGTTCTTCGTTCCTCTTTCGAGGGAAGTGCGTCACACCTAGTATTGCATTGTAAAGGTCACCGTGTTTGATCCCAGCGCGTATTTGTGTAAGTTCTGCTTCTTGTAGATAGACTCCACCCAAGGTAACAGGCCTCAGCTACGGGTAGGTAGCATTACTTGTCTAATAATCTTTTCAAAGGCAGAAGTTTTACGGCCTATTATTAAAGACGCAACATTGCCCGAATGGATAAGCGTGCTTGCTCTTAAACATCCTGTGTACTGATACCGAGGTAGCGGACTCAACTCCTACACCGTCAGTCAGACTAAAATGTTGTCTTTTCGTCTTTGACTTGGGGACGCAAATTACAAGTCTCTCAGAGGTCGGAGTGGGTTCGCCTGATGGCGCGGGACACTGGTTATAGTGAAAACTAATCCGTATGCAAAATCCGTCCGGTGCACTAGGAGTTGTAGCATGTGTTTGGACTACGCTTGAGTCAAAAGCGTGCGAAAGGAGAAAAAGATTGTCAACTGCCGTTGGGTTCTTAACTGGCACAATATCCACACGGACTTCCGGTCTTTCGCCATTGTCCAAGAAGTTATGGTATCTAGTCTACCCAAAAGATACGGACAACGCTAGATATCACCACAAATCATAAAAAAAGACGACACCTTATGTTGGGATTAGAACCAAGCAACTTGTGAGCATAAGGCGAACGCTTTGACTTTACATGTCTGTGCCACCGCGTCTCCATTACCTTAACAACCGACATAGAATAATGGAAAGATTACGCAAGCAAGAAGACACAACCGATGCACGATGAAACATCAATCGTTCTTATAATGTGTTCAAAGCTAGAGCGATATACAGTCACAAGCGTTAAAACATGCATTAGCTCAGGGTCCTACTGCCATAAACAAGCAGAAAAATGTTAAGAGAAAGATACACACTCATAGTCATCTACTAGAGAAGTGGTTCTCAACCGGTGGGGGGGGGGGGATTTTAGGGTTTTCAGTGAGGGGGGGGGGGGGGAATTAAGATTACTTGATATTGTTTTTCACTCCATACTTTACGGTTCTGTACTTCTCATTCATTCATTCGTTCAGTAGCATGTCCTTTGCAGAACCTCGATCCCATAACAACCTTCCGGAAAACCTCTCGATCACAAGCAAGATGTGCCGCGTCCGACACACTCATCTGGAGACCATCCGCGACATCCCGCACCCACCCCCTCCCTGTTCCCCCCCCCCCCCCCCCCCCCCCCCCCCCCCCCAGCTGTACTTCTCGCCCTTCTGAAATTCGTTTTATAACGGAAGTAGACCCGCAAATCGCGTTTTATGTAGACATCTGGATGTGTTCTAGTAAGCGTTATTAAATTTAGCGTCCATTTTTATGTATACTATGTAGGGGTTGGGGGGATTTATAGGGAGGAAATACGAAAGGGGGGAATGACAGTCTAAACATATGGTGAAGGGGTGCAAGTGTCAGAAAAGGTTGAGAATCACTGTACTAGACCTTTACGTAACGCATGTGTTGGGAGTGCGATGGGAACATGGAAAATTAATTTCCAACGTTCAATGCAATCTAAATTGAACGACAGCTTTCCACGTTGTTTATGCAGCAGATTGCCTGCTTAGGGGCAGTGAACGCCGTTTAACAACCCCGCCTACCAGATTCAAAATCAGCTGCATACATTTTTTTCTTTAATGTTTGTTTGTTTGTTTTTGTAAATACTGAGTTGAACAAAGCAATTCAATGGGTGCTTACCCATTGGAATAATAATTTAAACATCCAGTAAAATTAAACATTAGATTTATTGCCACTGTTGACAAAATCTCTGATTAATCATCGACAAACACCATAGGGAAACGAGGAAATACAAACAAATAAACAAAAGTTTTGAACGTGACAAAAGACACTTTCAACAAATACTTGAATAGCCATTGGTACAATCTGCTGTATAATTTTATGGCATGTTTAATCGTCACGTGGGCTCACACGTAGTGGCACCAGCAATCCTACATGCTCATGTATTACAACAATGCTGTACATAAGCATGATTTTGTTACGAACATAAACAAGGGAGAGGAAGAAAGAGGGGAGAGAGAGGATGAGAAGAGGAGGAAGAGAGAGGGGGGAGGAAGGGAGGCAATAAGGAGAGCCAAGAGGAGGCATGGGAGGGGGGACAAATGGAGGCGAGATCGGGACGGAAACAGAGAGAGTATACAGATGGAGGAGAAAGAGAAGTTGGAAGGGAGAGTGAAAGATGGGAGGGAAAGTGAAATTGGTGAAATCGAAAGACAGAAAGATAAGAGGGAGAGGTAAGCACAAATAGCGAGAGAGAGAGAGAGAGAGAGAGAGAGAGAGAGAGAGAGAGAGAGAGAGAGAGAGAGGGAGAGAGAGAGAGAGAGAGAGAGAGAGAGAGAGAGAGAGAGAGAGCTGTGTAGATGGGGAGAGACGTGAGAGAGTGGCTAATAAACAATATGAGAGTGCATATTTAAAAGGTATACACAAGTTTTATCAATGTAACATCAAAGCAGTGAAGACAAGCCTGGGGGAAGCTGGCTGATGGCCCACGAGTACACGTGGTGTACACGGCAGAACACCGTTATGTATTCACATGATTTGCTTGAGCTGTTCGTGTGCACGATGTCCCATATACAAGCCGAAATGATGTTGATTGTGATAAAGATTTGACGTTACTGCACTCTTGCTAAGCCCATAAACGCAGAGTCTGGATACTGAATGTCTGTCTGTCTGGCTAACTGGTTGGCCAAATTGTTGCCTGTTGGCGTCCGAGGCTAAGGGGTTAGTGAAACGCTGTTTCACAATTTCCCGACATACGGAGTCCAGGGTTCGAAATCAGATTTGAAAGCAGAACGCTTTGTGTTGATTTAGATGGTATGAGGCATCGGCAGTTTAGAAAGTAGTGCAACCTTAAATTACATTTTGCGTGTCTTTGCAAGACGTTGCGATCAGCCCCAACTCCAGTTTGATATTGGTAGGGAAATGTAATCACTACGTTCAGTAGTCAGTCTGTCATTGCTTTCTGAGTAAGAACTGACTTGAATTGAATTGAGCTAAGAACCGATATCACTGCACTCAGGACATTCCCATAAGCATTCGTCCCCTCGTTCAACAGCCATCGAAGAGTCATTCTACTAATCGTTCCCACTGCTATCTGATTGGACGTTCTCCTGGTCGCCCCTCTAAGCTTTTAGATTCTTCCAGAACCCCTATCGATCTCCCGCAATATCATTCTTTCCACATACGTTTTCTCAATCTCTTCCCCGACTTCTCAACCTGAAGTCAACGTTTAAGGCCAGCTGCTCTTATCCATAGGCTACGTGGACCTATAAAGACAAGCTACTGAACATAATATTGTCAATTACATCAGTACATGCCTGGGTTGTATGCAACATTTTGTGAAGGACATGGTTTTAAATGGTTTTAACATCTGAGTATCGTCTTCACTCGCAGTCGCTGACTAGTTCCATGCTCGATTGAGTCATTGCAACAGCCATTATAGAGAGCATTCATCAAGAGATATTTAAAAGGGGATTAAAGGCCTGACTGGATACATACACGTACGAATGCATGAACTGACACATTCCCTCACCATTTCTCGCTCAATCACTCTCTCCACACAGACGCATGCACGTGCGCACACACACATTCTCTCTCTCTCTCTCTCTCTCTCTCTCTCTCTCTCTCTCTCTCTCTCTCTCTCTCTCTCTCTCTTTTCTCTCTCTTTCCCACACGCACACACATATATAGTGAACAGTTATAGTTAAACAATTATAATGAACAATTATGGGTCAATTATGGGACAGAATTTTCAAAGATGCTGTCGGCAACACCTTTCAAAAATAATCTGATGAAACGTCGGATGTATGTAATTGCACATCAATCACAGACGTACAGACAAAAAGAGTGTAATGATTTGTAAGCAGGTGGGAAAATTTACTGTCAATAAAAGACAGACGTCAATCATATGCTCAAAATGAATCATGAGAATGTAACAGGTGGAGACAATTTACTGATTGTCTGGACAGAAACATTAATATGCTCTTTCTTCGAGAAAACAAAACATTAGGAAACGTGCAGTGCTACTTTTACAAGTGCTGTCTGGATGTGAAGAGACGACAGACAGTAACACGTTTCAGCAGTGCAGTCTAAGAAACAGGTTAGCTACAATAAGACACCATCTACAAAAACAAAACAATATACGTAAAAGTAACCTGTTGTGAGTATGCGCAGGGCTAGGACCATCACATTTCTTTGGAGGGAAAGGCCATCCGTATTTTCCTCTTGCAGCAAACGAAGAGTGCAGTCAATGTGGCTCAAAATGCAAGCATCTAAATACATAAACCACGTCAGACTGAACAATAATGTGCAGTTATAACTTTACAAGTTAATTAACTGAAATGGGTTATGGAAAGCCCATTTATATTTACACACGTTGATATTTAATACATATATGATTTGACATATGCCACTTACCTACATTAATAATGTCCCTACTAAATATACTTATTGGAATCAATGTATGAGAAAGTGAGTTTTTGGAATATAGTCTGGGAATTAACAACATAGTGCAGTTTTTGAAGACCAGTCAAAAGTAGAGGACATCTTACACGTCCCAAGACTCCCTGGGCAGATGTTGCTAGACCCATATTTCAGAGACCGATATGCGTTTGTTCAGAATCACGCCGGCAACATTTACTTCCACAGATATTTCTGGTACCCACTGTAGGCTGGATCACCCTGGTAACTCAGGTCAGTTTTAAACATTCATCCCGATGCGGAATCGAACTCATGACCACCGGCCGGCAGACAAGCCCCTAGCCACTATGCTACCACACACAAACACACACACTCGCGCACACACACACACACACACACACACACACACACACACACACACACACACACACATATTGTGTACGTAACTATGGTTTACTCACGTGCACAGCTGACGCCTCTGCATATTTCATTAACTTTCAATTATGTGTAGTGACCAGGAAATGATGCGGGCTTCAGAAAAGGACATGGTAGTCTCTTTAAAATTGTCTTGGTGACAGAAAAATCTGGCAATGTATGCTGAGTGCTTACGTTGTTGGAATTCCTTACATTACTTTATTATATGATGAACTGTTTTCTGTAGTTTTCACCTGACGAGATACAGCGAAATATGCCACGCAATAAATTGTACAATATATTGTTTATGACTTTATTATTAAAATAATAAAACAAGCTATGCGGCATTTTATAGTTTTGTTGTTGTGTGCTTGAGTGGGGTGAACTATGTTGGGAGCTGTAAATATATTTATTGTTATTATTATTATTGTTTCTATTAACAATAATAGTAAACGGTAATAGTAGTAATAGTAAGAGTATGAGACATGTTGTCGAAGTTTTAGCATCATGAGGGGAAATTCCAAACTATATCGGTGTCAGAAATGATTGGCAAATACACGCGACAGAAGCACAAGGACAAGAATGATCACCAACATCACACAATATGGACTAGAAATTGTAGAAGAAAAGGAAGACGAAGAAGGGGAAGAGGAGGAGGAGAAAGGTAAGGAGGACGAGCTGCGGTAGTTGAAACACTCACAATTGATAAGGTAAACATGCTAAAGACTACCTATGATCGAACGTTAGTTTAAGACACAATGACAGATGAAACCGTATAATTAAGCATACCTGACTTTGGGTTAAAGCATGGGGGTAGCATGGAAGCACGTACAAGAGAAAGAGTAAGACGTATTTACGAGCAGTGTGCTACAGGAATGATTAGCATCTATACCAGTGGTTCTCATACTTTTTTGGCCCATGCACCCCTTCACCATGTGTTAAGAATATCATCCCCCCCCCCTTTATTTTCGTATTTTCTCTATAAATCCCCCCCTTTTTTTTACACTGTATACGAATGGAGGGATAGGGGTATTCCCTGTCAAAGGAGAGGCAAGGTGCCTCCTTCCCTCCGCTAGCCTACGGGACACCCTTGGGCAATGTGGAGTAACAGTTTATCCCCCCCCCCCACCGATCAGGGTTACGTGAAGCCATACGTGCAGGTGGTGGATGAAATTGAAGAGCAGCGAACAGATAGATAGTTGTAGATTATGATCTTCAGCTTCACGACGGTAGACAGATGATCTCTTTTTTTAGGGAGACAATGGCTACGGTCATCGACCAGTTTTGTCACTGCGAAGAAGGAAAGCAATGGCAAACTACCTTCTTTACAGATGCCAATAATATCATGTACTGCAGTCTTATCAATAATCAGAGAAACTGCGTAAATGAGTGCTCCATAGGAGCAGCCTCGCCCGGTAGGGGTAGTCACGTGCTCCAGGTGACTCCAGACCGTCATCTGGCGACTGAGTGCAAAAGAATATCAACACTGAAAGTAGGAACTTGGAATATAAGAACTATGAGTGGGGATGGGAAATTTGATAACATTAAGAACGAAATAAGAAAATTAAATATTAACCTGTTAGGTATATATAAGACCAGATGGAAAGGAATGGGATTATAACATATGAGGAATATAGAATAATCTATTCTGGTGGAGAGAAACAACAGCGAGAAGTAGCAATTATAATGGATACAGAGAGAGAGAGAGAGAGAGAGAGAGAGAGAGAGAGAGAGAGAGAGAGAGAGAGAGAGAGAGAGAGAGAGAGAGAGAGAGACAGACAGACAGACAGACAGACAGACAGACAGAGACAGAGACAGAGACAGAGACAGAGAGAGACAGAGAGAGCAAAATCGATCAAAGGATATTGGAGTGTATCAGACAGAATGTTACTGGTGACGTTGAGTGGAAGACCTTTTGATGTCAACGTCATACAAGTTTATGCACCAACAGCAGACAGTAGTGATAACAGCATTGATGCATTTTATAATGATTTAGAGAAAGTCTTCAAGAAATGCAAGAATTGTGAAGTAAATATCATAAAGGGTGACTTGAATGCTAAAATTTGAAATCAACAGGACGGATGCATGGTAGGCAATTATGGACTAGGGGAACACAATGAAAGAGGTTGCAGACTTGTACAGTGGGCAAAAGAGCACGATTTGATTATTGGAAACACTTAGTATCAACAGCACCCAAGGAGATTATGGATATGGAGGAGTCCTGATCATAAGATCAAAAATCAGATTGATTATATTCTCATCTACAGAAGATTTCGAAATGCCTTAAAAGTCGCAAAAACTATACCAAGCGCAGACTGCTACCTTGACCATAGATTAATCTTAAGAAATTTACATATAAAATTTTTTTAAAGTCAAATGTTCACCAAGAAACACAAAATTTGATCTACAGGCACTGAAGAGTGAGGAAATAAAATATAAATTCAACGTAGAGGTAAAGAAAAGATTCTATGCATTGTCCGATATGGAAATATTATTTCAAGACGTCAGTGACCAATCGGAAATATTAAAGAAATCAGTTCAACCAAGCTGCAGAAGCAACCATCCTAAATATAAAGATAATAAGTCGCAAGAAATGGATGACGGAAAACATCTGAAAACTCATGGGAGTAAGAAGAAATAACTAAATAACCAGGAAAAAATATGAAGAGATTCACAGGAAAATTAAGAATCTATTCAAAGACGCAAAAGAAACATGGCTTGAGGAAAATTGTAAGGAAATGGAAAACCGACACAACACCCGGAATACCAAATTAATGGACAAAAGAATTAATGACATCACTAACAAAAGAACACACACATCAACGGGTTGCCAAAAACCCAAAGATGGCAAAATCATAATGCAATAAAGATCAGATGTTACATGCGTGGTCGGATTATGTGAAAGATCTTTATGATGATACAAGAGAAGAACAATATGATCATCGGAATAATAAAGAAGGACCATCAATTTTGAAGATAAAAGTTCAGAATGCTCTTAACCATATGAAAACTGGCAAGACTCCGAGGACAGATAACATCACAATAGAAATGATCAATGCCTTAGAAGAATATGGAATAGACCAAGTCATAAGACTGCTGAACGCAATATACGATACTGGAGATATACCTCCTGAATTATGTAATTCTATATTTATCGAGGAAGAAATTACAACCTGAAATAGGGGAAGAACAATGTGGGTTTGTGGAAGGAAAGGGTACAGTAAATGCTGTGTATATGCTGCGAATAGTTATTGAACGTACTATAGAAGTAAACAAGGATATGCATCTTTGCTTTATTGACTACACAAAAGCTTTTGATAGAATTAGGCATGTCAACTTGGTGGATATGCTTGCAGATCTAAAAACTGATGGGAAAGACATTTTTAAATTCGCATATCCTTTACAGGACATCGCTGTCAATAGCAGCATCTTTCAGCTGTCTGTTGATTTCTTTGCAAGATTGCGCTCATTAGTTTGGGAAAGACATTAGACTTATAAAAATCATATATTGGAAACAACAAGCTGCCATAAGGATTGATAATGAAGTGGGACAATATCAGCCTATTAAGAGAGGTGTTAGGCAGGGGTGTGTAATGTCTCCAGATGTTTTTTCTCTGTATAGTGAAAATATTTTCAGAAATGTAGAAGATATAAATGGAATCAGCATTGGAGGACGAAACATCAATAACATTAGATATGCAGATGATACAGTATTGATTGCAGACAATGCACATGATCTGCAACAATTAGTAGGTGCGGTTGTTGTACACAGTGAGCAGCTGGGGTTAGAATTAAATAGTAAAAAGACACAGATTATGGTAGTCACTAGAAAGAACGAAGAGAACGCTTTTTTTCTCTGTACAGTGAAAACATTTTCAGAAATATAGAAGTTATGGAAGGAATCATCATTGGGGGACGATACATCAATAACATTAGATATGCAGATGATACAGTCTTGATTGCTGACAATGAACAGTGTCGTGTATCCGTTTAAAGTGTTGTCCCTGGAGTGAGAGGAATCAACACCCACATTTTATTTAAACCCCTTTTCATTATCCTGGAGAAACCACTAGAATCCGTCTACAAAACTCCGTCAGTTTATGGACACCTCTTTCTGTCTCTCTATCACTGCTGTATCATTCCCCCTCTCATTCTTCCCCAACGCAACATACTCAACAACTCTAGCTTCTAAAAATTAATAACAATTAATTTATTAAAAGAAAAGTGCAATGTAATGTGTGAAGCGTATGTGAAGAATGTGTGACGTGTTCTATAATGTGTGTAGAATCGGACCCTCAGATCAATAGCCCAGTCAGTTCATCCTTGCAAGGACACACCACAGCACGTTAGGTCAGCACAAGACAACCTCACCCGGTGATGTATCTCCCCTGTCCGACACTGACTTTCTTCTGTAGCTACCTGGTAATCCATGCGAATGATCATCCGTAATCGATACAGTCTATAAGTTACCACCGATCATGGACCGTTTGCACACTGCACATTATAAGTTCCTATAGTTCCTAAAATGTACAAATCCCTGTACTGGGAAAATAAGTATCACTGTTGTTGGTAATAGACTTGATCCTATCTATTGTCTATAGCGTCTAAATTGCCATGTCGTTTGTAATGTTTTCACTGGAATCTACCACACCATGTGAATGTTACATTTAAAGTTCTCGTGTAGTTACTATTGTCCGTATGATGTGTGGTGGATCAACAAACAACACCCATCCTAGGTGAACCTTAACACACTAGAATCGTTAAATGGGTTCGCCCATCTGAGACCTGTTCCGGTGGACCCTCCTGATCATGGACTCAGCCCAAATATTATTGAACAACCTTTCTTCTTGGACGTTATTCATTTTTCGTAAGAAAACATTTACTGTTCAACGGGTGTTCTTCCCAATCTGTGTAAAATTTCTTCAAAACTCGTGTAGAGCTTCTTCGTAACTGGCAGGGAACCTGTTAGAGAAATAAGACACCTGGTGAGAGCACTCATCACTGATCCTACCAGCTGAGCGTATGCCTACGGCCTCGCTCAGAATTTTTATCAGCGAACTAACTCTGTCATAGAGCAGATTAGCTCATCACCTAGGTCCGAATTAGGCTATGACAAGGAAAGACCAATAAACCGAGTGCAGAACCCCAGTGGGCACCTCACTGAAAGATCCCACTATTGGACACTTCCCCCATCTTGAAACCTATCCTTAATCTCTCCAAATATCACCCCACTACACTATTCTCACTAGCAGAGCTAATTCACACTTCACTACTCTATTCTCAACTAACAGAGCTAATCATCACTTAACTACTCTATTCTCAACTAACAGAGCTAATCATTTCCTCACCCTAGCTAGTTTTAACAAGGCTTCTGCCTATATTAATTAGGCCTAAATACACTATAGGTAATACCTTATGCAACACCGCATCACTCCTGGATGGCCTCTACAATTTGCCATAAAGACACATGCTATTTAATCTTTAATTAATCTAACACTGTAGAGCTCTCCGAATTCCTAACAGCCATACACAAACACGTTAGCTCTAGTCAACTTTTTCTTCAACACTAACTGTAAACAAGTCATGTTTTTGTCAAAGAGCCTTGGGGTGTTCTAGTGAAGTTCTTTTGATGTCAACACATCAGATGGTTCCAGGGGGCAGACTATCCATTTCAGAAATCTTCTCTCCCCTTTTTTTAAATCAATGCAAAAGTGGTTCCCCTTGTTTCAACAACCAAAACAAGGTAGCCTGTTTCCTGCATTCTCCTAATCGGGTCACAATAACAAGCCTAAAATTTGCTGTCTTGTAGCGACTTTCAAAGACGACTCCACTGTTTGATCTCACCGACTCCCCGTAGTAAACAACTTGTAGTTGTGAATCAAACTGTCTTTGGTATTTTTATCATCTGATTTTAAGTTACAGTGATTTCACGACAAACATGACCTGCAAAATTTGGTGGATGCGGTTGTTGCACAAAGTGAGCAGCTGGGATTGGAACTGAATATTAAGAAGACACAGATGACGGTCGTCACTGGGAAGAAGGAAATACCACAATGTGATATACGAGTAAATGGGCATATTCTTAAGGAAGTGAATCGATACAGTTATCTAGGCACAGACATAACATCTGACGGAAGATGCCTTGAAGAGATTAGAACAAGAATTGCCATTGCGAAGGTAGCTTTTTGCACGATGAAAAACATACTGACCAATAAAAGGATATCTATTGAAATGAGAAAAAGAGTGTTGAAGTGCTACATAGAACCTATACTTTTGTATGGATGTGAAGCGTGGACAACGAGAAGTCAAACTGAAAAATAGCGGATGGCTGTGGAAATGTGGTTTCTGAGGAAAATGCAAAGAATACCATGGACAGCCGGAAAACTAATGAACAAGTGCTTTAAGAAACAAATGAAGATCGTAAACTGATTAGAGTCATAAGACGTAGACGGTCAAAATGTTGTGGGCATGTTATGAGAAGAAATGACTTGGAGAACTTGGTGATGACTGGCTAGATCGAATTGAAGAAACCAATGGGAAGACCGAGAGGAAAATTCCTGGATGGATTGGCCACGTGGCATGGTCGAGACAGGAACACTGAGCTGATCGACGACACTGGTGATCGAGTGAAATGGCGAATCATGGCCGCCCACGCTTTCCGGCATGGCACATGATTGATTGATTGATTGATTGATTGATATAATCTTAATTCCCCCGTGGAAACATTTATATCCCCCCTCCCCCCGGCGGGAATTCCCCGCAGGTTGAGAATCACTGATCTATACCTTGGGATATGTGCTGAGGCCTGAGGCCAACGGATCATCTTTGGGTTTGTCCAGTCTCTTATTTAGTCCATTCTTAAATCAATAAATGATGCAATCAATCCATGTACTTGTATTAACCGCAAAAATAGCAACAGCTTTCTTTTTGTCCACTGTTCTTGAGCTCAGTCATCTCATCATCTCATCATTTCAGCTTATTCCTCTGGTACCTTGCGGTGTTGAGGTGAATTTGAGCTCATTTTAGGATTTAATATAGATTTCTTAGCATCATTCATTCATTCATTCAGTAGCATGTCCTTTGCAGAACCTCGCTCCCATAACAACCCTCCGGAAAACCTCTCGATCATAAGCAAGATGTCCCGCGTCTGATACAACCATCTGGAGATCATCCGCCACATCCTGCACCCATCTTCTCTTTGGCCTTCCTCTTCCTCTCTTCCCAGGCATATACCCTTCCATTATTGTTCTCTCCAAACTATCGTGACGTTTCAAGTGACCAAAATATTTCAATTTTCTTTGTTTTATCGTCTTTAATAGCCAACCTTCTTCAATATTTAACTCTTGAAGTATGGATGCATTTGTTCTTTTCTTTACCCAAGATATTTTTAGAACTCGTCTATAACACTTATATTCAAAGGCGTTTATGCGCTGTTCAGCTTGTTTAGTAAGTGTCCATGTCTCACAGGCGTATGTTGCAATGGGAAAGATGCATGCTCTTAAAAATCTAATTTTTGTAGTTCTGTCTGTCCCACTCCATAATTTATTCAGCTGTTTTAGTCTTTGAAGAGCAATTGATAGTCGCCGTTTAATTTCTTTCATTGTGTCCCCGTTGTTGGTAATCAATGACCCAAGATATTCAAAATTTTCCACCACCTTCAATTTTTCCCCAATTATGTATATTTCTTTCTCCATGGTAGTTTTATCTGTATGCATTATCTTTGTTTTTGCTATGTTAAGATATAAGTTCTGATTTTCACTATTCAATTGGGTTGAGGCTATTAGGTTTTCCATGCCATTCTGTGTTGTGGATAGTAATACTGTATCATCAGCATATCGAATCTCAGGTATGTCTTGTCCGCCGATATTTAGGGCATCATATAGCTCCCTGTTTATATCATCTCTTACATTTCTCATTATATTTTCAGCGTACAGGTTAAACAAATAGGGTGACAGCACGCAGCCCTGACAGACTCCTTGCTTGATGTCAAACCAATCTGATGCCTCGCCATCTATTCTAACTGCTGCTTGTTGGTCTAGATAGAGCATTTTTATGAGTTGTACTACATGTGATGGAAAGCCCATAGTCCTCATGATTTCCCAAAGTTTCTGATGCTGTACACAGTCAAATGCCTTTGAATAATCCACAAAACATGAGTATAGGTTTACATTAAATTCTCTGCACTTCTCTATTATTAAACGCATGTTGAATATGTGATCTCTTGTTCCTCTTCCTTGTCTATTCCATTTTCTTACGAAGTCTTGCCATTATGACTTTTAGTAGAATTTTACTTGCATGACTGATCAGGGCAACAGTTCTATAGTTGGTGCATAATTTCAGGTTGCCCTTTTTTGGTATGGGAATGAAGATAGTTCTCTTCCAATCTTTTGGCCATATATCATATTTCCAAATCTTTGTACATAATGCATGATATATGTGTATGCTTTCTTCTCCTCCCGCTTTAATTAGTTCAGCTGGTATCTCATCACATCCAGGAGATTTACCATTCTTCAGGTGCTTTATAGCCCAAGCAATTTCATCTAATGAGGGTTCAGGTTCTGTGTCTGCTGTCGTTGGCTCATGTATCTCATTCATATCCTCACTGTCACTCATATCATACATTCCACTGCAGTACTCCTGCCATCTTTCTAGAATTTGTCTAGATTCTGTTAAGGTATTTCCCATCTTGTCACAGATAACATTCAATTGAGGTTGAACATTTCTTGTCAATAACTTAATTTCTTTGAACATTTCATAATCGCTTCCAGTCTTATGATATTGCTCTATTCTGGTACAACAATCTTGTATGTATTGATTTTTGTCCTTTCTTGTGTTCTTTCTTATTTCTCGAGTTAAAGATTTATACTTCATCTTGGTATTATCGGATTCACCTCCTTTCTGTTTCAGTTCCCTTCGTTGTTTTATCAATTCTAACGTGTCTGATGTAATCCATGGCTTAAGTTGCTTTTTCTTGGTCGGAATTAAATCTTTGGCTGCATTTATCAAGATATCTCTAGCTTGTACTGCCAGTTCATCAGGTGTCATTTCCTCTTGTACAGACATCAAGACCTCAAAACGATTCCTAACTTCTACGTTGTATGCATCTGGTATTTTTGTGAGATCAAAACGAAGTGGCCTTGGTCCTCGGGTAAGCTTTTTGAGTTTTAATTTCAGATCTGCTTCTAATAACTGATGATCTGTATCACAGTCTGCACTACGTAGGGTTTTTGCAGATGGTATGCTTGATCTCCATCTTCTTTGTATTAAAATATAATCTATCTGATTTTTGGTAATACTGTCTGGAGACTTCCATGTGAAGAGTCTTCTTGGATGTTGTTTAAAAAGCGTGTTGGCTATCGTTAAATCGTTAACTCATTGTCTGTGCAAAATTCAATTAATTTGTCACCTGCATCATTTCTATTTCCTAATCCAAATTTTCCTAAAACGTGTCTCTCATTTTCAGCTCTTCCTGCACTTACTTTTGCATTAAAATCTCCCAATATTATTGCTATATCATTATGACCAATCTTATTTAATGTGTCTTGTAGTGTGTTGTAAAAATCTTCAATCTCGTCCTCCTCTGCTGTTGAAGTAGATGCATATATCTGTATGAGAGTTGTGTTTTTTGGACGGCCTTTAAGTCTAATAGTGAGGATTCTATCACTAACTGGATTATATCCCATTAAAGATTTTGCAGTTGCCTTATCTAAACAAAGTGCCACTCCACTCTGGCCTCCGACGTCTCTACCAGAATAAATGAAAAGACTTCCACTTTCAGTTGTAAAATGTCCCTTGCCGCTCCAGCGATGTTCACTAATTCCTAAAATTTGAATGTTTAACTCTCAATCTCATCACACACTACTTTAAGCTTTCCCTCATACAGACTCCTCACATTCCACGTTGCTATTCTCACTCTGTTTCTTAGTCTGACACAGGGGATTTCCTTGGTAACACAGTCAGGATTAACTCCGTCATCACGATTACTAGTACTGGTCCCTGTGTCACACTCTTCCCCAGTGTTATCTGATCTGCCTGGCCTGGGGGTCTCGCCACCAGATCTCTTTCTTATTATGTTTTCTTTCATGGTTGTTATAGTTTCTTGGCAAGTTTTGCAGAAAGTAGTTTGCCATTGCTTTCCTTCTGGGCAGTGACTGTACTAGTCGGTGGCCATAGCCATTGTCTCTACTGATGAGATCATCTGCCTATCGCCGCAGAGTGCAAGACCATAACCAACAACAATCTGTCGGCTGCTCTCACACTCCATCCACCACCTGCTTCCATGGCTTCACGTAACCCTGATCGGGGGGCTAAACGGGTACTCCACCTTGCCCAAGGGTGTCCCGTAGACTAACGGAGGAAAGGAGGCGTCTTACCTCTCCTTTGATAGGGGATACCCCTACCCCGCTAACCGGTCTTAGCATCAAAGCTTTAGAAAAAAAAGCAGCAATAGAGGTAATAGCGAATAAAAGCGGCAAACAGAAAAGAAATCTATAAACACAATATAAAGAGTTAAATCGTCGAATTGTATTTCTGAGATGTGTTAAGAGCACGAAAACGGTAATTTCAGGGCAGTGCAACAGTCGAAAGCATCGTAACTGTTAAATTACCGGCCTTGTTTGTCTGATGTCTACGGTTATAGCAGTGGTTCTCAACCGGTGGGGAATTTCCCCCCCCCCCCCCCCCCCAGGGGGGAATTTTAGGGTTTCCAGGCGGGGGATTAAGATTATTTCAAGATCGCATTAATACAAAAACGATTTACTTGATATTGTTTGTCCATATAAATTTTACGGTTCTGTACTTCTCGCCCTAATGACATTCGTTTTATAACATAATTAGACCCACAAATCACGTTTTATGTAGATGTCTAGACTTGTTCTAGTATATGTTATTAAATTTTTTTTTTTTTTGCATATCCTTTACAGGACTTAGCTGTCAACACCAGCATCTTTCAGCTGTATGTTGATCTCTTGGCAAGATTACGCTCAGTAGTTTGCCATTGCTTTCTGAGCGGCCGGCTCAGTATCCCGCAAGTCACGAGCGGGGGTCGAACCGCCTCAGCTCTCGCTCCGCTACGAGACTCTGCGTGATAAACGGGATTACAGAGAGAAAGTGTTGTAACCCCACAGCCAGAGAGACCGGCTTATTAAATTTAGCTAACATTTTTATGTATACTGTACAAAGGTGGGGGGGGGGGGGGGAAATTTATAGGGAGGAAATTCGAAAAGGGAGGGGGGGGGGGGGTGAGGGGAATGACGTTTTGAACATATGGTAAAGGGGGGCATGGGCCAAAAAAGGTTGAGAACTACTGTGTTAGAGGAAGTAAATTAAAACCGCAGCGATTAAAGACAATTATCTTATCGTAAATGCATTGTAAGAATAGTGATGGGAAACGTAGCTCCAGAAGAAGAGACAACGCTCGACCAGCACGAATTTTACCAGACATTATAGACATGAAATTACGCGATGGAAGGACATTGGAAATCTAGCGGGAATTTCTCCCAAGTGCCATGATGGGAGTGACGTTCTGCAAAAGACAATATAAATGATGATGATGATGATGATGATGATGATGATGATGATGATGATGATGATGATGATGATGATGATGATGATGATGATGATGATGTGCTTTATAAGGAAGTTGTCATCGTTTTATTGTTAGTTCACATGCCTGTCGCAGCAATGGCCCAAGAATGAGACACCAACTGAAATGGCAGATTTTGCTGATAATAGTGTTCGTGGGTCGACCCAGCTCAGACAATGTTCCAAGTTGAGTTGAGTTGAGGTAAGAACCGACATCACTTCACTAAGAACATTCCCATACGCGCTCCGTCCCTTCGTTCAACAGCTAGCGAAGAGTCACACTACTAATCGTTCCCACTGCTATATGATTGACCCACCGCTATCTGATTGAAAGTTCGCTGGGTCTTTCCTCTCAGTTTTGAGAATCTTCGAGAATCCTCTCAGGTCCCCCGCGATCACAGTCTTTCCACTTACGGAAATCCGTCTTTCCCCCACGTATGCCACCTGGTCCCACAGGCACACGACCGTCTCTGCATTGTCCAAAGGTAATCTACGACCAAGAGGTGCATTCCCTGCCAGCCTATCAGCCTGTTAATCCCCCCCCCCCCCCCCCCCCCCCCCCCCAACAATGTTGCAAAAGGTAAAGCAGACGGTGTGATACATGCCGCGTCATTCTTCGAGAGCCATTTGGTGGAAAAGCAACATGATCTAGTTCGTGTGGTGCCGGAGCCCCAAAAAGGGATGAAAAAAAGTAGTAACACTATGGACTGGATCTTGTCGTAAAAGACGACTGTAGAGTGTTTGTTGAATTCTGACAAGGTAGAAAAAAAGCAGCCAACATTCAACCAACCATGAACTAAAAAGGGCATGGCATGCATGGCTGTGAGCCTATACTCCGCTGGGAGTCTTTAAAGCAAAACAAGCGAAAAAAACATAATCCTTATAAGCCACAATGTTGTAGAACCAGAACAAGTCAATACAAAAGGTAAAGGTCACTTGTAGGTGTCTTAACACGTAATGGTCATAAGGTGCTAAATATATGTCTATATAGATCAATCGGCACTCTAGGCGTTATGTGGTCAATACCACACCTGCTGCCTTCACTTCCCAACACATGTTCTGGTACCCGTGTTAGAGAAGCCAGGTAAACTGAAAACAATTCTCCTCGGTGCGAATTTGAAATCATGACATTGGGCCTAAAACTTGTTGCCCGCATGAGACGAAGACAGCCCACATCCTTTCGGGACGCGATGTGATAGGGCTTGCTGGAGCATGTTGTGACAAATAGAAAGTTAGAAGGGACAGGAAGGCAGGGGATGACCGAGGGAGAAGATGCTGCGCAGTTTAACATCGTGGTATCGAGGAACATCGATATCAGAATGGCTGACAGTAAACTAGACTCAATGTTGGGGGTGGACATGATTACCAACACCACATGATACGAGCTATAAACCGTTTCGCCAGTGAACGCAGGAATATCCAAGTGTCCGACATTTTCTTGTGCAGCACTGTAGGTGGTTGACTTTCAGATACACTTCACACACTATAGATGGGACATGTAGAGATTTAGCTTTAAACACAGGGATTACTTTCATTGTACACCCATACCTCCATTATAGTCATCCATCCCCTATTCTGTTGATATTATTAGCTACTCAGCACATTGCATGGAATCTGTAGTACCGAGAATGATCCCATTGTGTATATACGATAATCACACATACTATACATTTTCTTGCTGTTGGTGGGTGTAATGATTGTATAGTATATCCTCGACAACGTCATTATTTTGGCTAATCTTTCGATTTGCAAATACCGTATGATTTGTAAAGTACATAACGTGAGCAAAGGACCCCCTAGTTAAACGCAATTATTCGAGACGAATTGGCGCCAATTCCAAAAACTCCAGAATTATGTTGCCTAAAGAACATAACTTCTGACATTTCTTAGCGGGGGCCACGGTAGCCCAATGGCTAGACACTCATCTGCTAGTCCAGTCGTCTTGGGTTCGATCCGCTTTCGACATTAGATTTTTAAAACTGAAATGAGCTCCCGGGTGGACCCAGCATAAAATGGGCACCAGTAAATGTATCGGAAGTACAGATAGCAGACGTGACACTGAAAACATCACCCGGCAAGTGCTGATTGGTCAATAACAATATGGGTCTAGCACCGCCCGCCAAAAGCGTATGAAGACACTTTAGTTACGTTAAAGAGTCCCTTACTTTACTGACATTCCGTTATGTTTAAATGTCCCAAGGCACTGTACTTCTATCAGTTTGTGACGTTAAAGCGCCATTACATTTAGTGAGGCCGAGAGCACGGGAGGATAGGCGGCCTATCTTTACCTCAGTTTGCAAGCGACGGGGTCGGGCGTGGAACCCGCGTCCGAAAGTGCTTATGGCATTAACAGCACAGTTCGCTACCAACTGCTCAAGTGCACCAGCCTTACACCCCTTAGCATGTACAAATTAACATCGTACTCCCTATCTGGTCTTCTGAAATTAGCCACGTAGCCCATAAGTCCCCTCCCCCTCCGCTCTTTTATTTCCTATTTCTCCTCCGCCCATTCCCAGTGTTTTCTTGAGTGTTTGTCTTACCCTATATAGACAGCGATCGAATGTAGTCATAGTTCACAGGGTATAAGAGAAAATGTACCAGCCATATCTCTATATCTGATATTGACAAATCTCTGTTTGCAGTCCAGACAACAGACAGCCGCTTGATTCACGAAACTAGATAACCAGTTCTCTACGACCATTGTGATCTTCAGTACGGGGGTTGGAAAGATTCAATGAATATGCGTGTCAGGGCAAGATTCATTGTGAGTGTCACGACAAGATTCATTGTTTGTGTTTTAAAGTTATTTCTTCTATTGTTAACATCCTAACAGTATAGAAACAGTACTTTTTCTTGTTGGCCTCCTCCTCCTCCTCCTCCTCCTCCTCCTCCTCCTCCTCCTTCTTCTTCTTCTTCTTCTTTTTCTTCTTCTTCTTCTTCTTCTTCTTCTTCTTCTTCTTCTTCTTCTTCTTCTTCTTCTTCTTCTTCTTCTTCTTCTTCTTCTTCTTCTTCTTCTTCTTCTTCTTCTTCTTCATCTATCTGTCTGTCTGTCTGTCTGTCTGTCTGTCTGTCTGTCTGTCTGTCTGTCTGTCTGTCTGTCTGTCTGTCTGTCTGTCTGTCTGTCTGTCTGTCTCTCTCTCTCTCTCTCTCTCTCTCTCTCTATCTATCTATCTATCTATCTATCTATCTCTCTCCTTCTCTTTATTTATCTTACTGCTCTGAATAATTGCTCTTGGAACCATATGTTTCATACATGATGAAATAACTAGTCAGCAAAGGCACGTATGTTTGCCAGAACTATGCATATATTACGTCATCATGTCCGCCGTTGTAGCATAATGAATAGAACTATAGCGTGCAACCAGCTTTAGTTCAGTCTCACGACGAGGCCAGATTTGTTTGTCCCAGAGTACTGCTCTGGTATACACTCGGCAGATGACAGATCAGGGAAGGACATGCGAAGACAAGAGCTGGACACCTCAAATTGCCTTTAGTTAGTGTATGGGCCAGACATCTCATTCTACGCTAACAGAATTTCCATTGAGATAGCACGTCACTGTTGTGGATTTGCCCTGCAGCCTACACACCAGCTGGCTATACATGAAGGTTGGGGTTGATTATGCTAGCAGTGTACCAGTTGTGCTTCATAACGACCAGTCAGAGACAACTGAATGAGTTTCTCCCATGCTGATATTATAGTAGTGCTCCAGGCAGAAATATCAATCTGCCGATGCTAGTGAGTCACTGGTGTTCGTGTCATCGATCGCGGCAACTCATACTTGTATTGACACTGCCATTATTTTGCATACTGACTAAAATGGAGGGGGGGGGGGGCAGAGAGAGGTTAAAGCAGCGCTAGTTTTCATTAGAAAACAGCAAATTAAATGGTTTGGCCATATAACTAGGCCACTAACTGACGTATACCCCAACAAGCATTGATCATTCATTGATGTACAGACCGGATGGAACCAGACGTAGAGACCGACAACGGAAACGATGGTCAGAGGGAATAATAGTCCATGAGATTTTCGATATACGAAGCGCATAAACGTACACTCTCCGACTGTGTATGCTTCGCCTTGACACCGGAAGGTACATAAGGAACAAGTTGAGATGACATGACATGATGAGATGATTATTCTGCTATTGTTCTTCACACACACACGCACACACACACACACACACACACACACACACACACACACACACACACGCACGCACACACACACACACGCCTACACAAACATTCACAAACACACACACACACACACACACAAGCACACACACACACACATAGAGTGTATAGTCCGTGAAGTGGCCAAGCCGCCTGCCTCATGGTCAGAATGTTGTGGGCATGTTTTCGTTCCCCGCCATTCGATTCAAGAGCGAAACGTGTTTGAAGGTGGACTGTCGCCCTAGCATTGGAGTCAGTGCTCTATGCGAAGATTTCATCAGTCGCGTAGCGCCTGCAGGAGAGAGATCAACCTAGATGGGATGAAACTTAGCGCATTGAAGTCGATCCACTTGTATTTAATCCTTTTAACACCCAAACACGCACGTGCACACACGCACGCGCGCGCGCACACACACACACTAACACATTGAGCTAGATATAAAGTCCTTTCAAAACATTGATTGTAGTGCAAGGTCCAGTGAGATCGAATACAGCCTGACTTCCTCAACTCATCACATCTCATCTTGTTCCTCTTGTACCTTGAGGTGTGAAGTGAAGAATAAACAGCCGCTGCATGTATATAGAGATTCCCATGGACTCTGCTATTCCCTGTGTCCATCGTGTACGTAGCCGACCTCTTCTTCTGCTTCCATTTGGTCTGTACATCATTGCTTGTTGTGGTATACTGTTAGTTGGTAATCTAATTACATGGCCAAACCATTTAACTTGCTGTCTTCCGATAAAATCTAGCGCTCCTAAAACCCCCACTTTAGTTCTGATTTCTTCATTTCTGATTTTCTCTCTTCTTATTACATCGAGTATTCTTCTCAAGAATCTGATTTATGTTGTTTTGGATATTTCTTTTCTCTTTTTCTGTCATTATCCATGTTTGACATTTGAGGCATAGAGTTGGTAGGAAGACTGTGTTGTAGAGTGCCTTCCTAGTAACTATTGATATATATATCAATATATTATATTATACAGATATATTGATAACCAGTTCATGGTTTTTAATATTATTTTGAAAGTCCGTTATTCATGTTTCTATACGTTCATAATATTCTTTGCATCTTTATCATAAACCACATTCCTACGCCAATAGATGTTTCTCAGCATGTCTGCTTATCGTCCGTATTTCTCATCAATATAATAGCAAAGAATCCATTTAGCACGTAAACAATTATTTTTTCTTATTGCAATCGCCAGCTTTTTATTGAAGGGTACATGTTCCATCTTCCAGAAGGCTACTCTAACCATGGTGATTATTGTTCTAACCTATCCCAGACCTATTCAGTCAGATGTTATAAAAGTTTCAAGATAGTTGTACCGATTCACCTGTTTCAGGATTTTCACGTTTACTTACGTGTTATTTCTTTCTTCGTGCTGACGACCATCATTTCCGATTTCTTACAGTTTAATTCTAATACGAGTTTCTGGCTGTGTACAACAGTTGCAACCACTAAATGCAGTTCATGGTTTGCAATCAATACTGCATATCTTATATGACTCCACTCAATCTGCATATTATATTGTTACTGTTGGGACCACCGCTGGCAATTCCTCATATCTTTTACATTTCTCATAACATTTGTTATATAGAGAAAAAGGTCCCCGTGACATTACACGTCCCCGTCGCACCCCTCTCTTGATTGGCCGATATTGACCTACTTGATTTCAGTGTGTATGATAGCATGTATTCTGCAATACGTGTTCTTTAGAAGTCGAATGCATTTCCCGCCAATTTAGAGATCTTATGCACCTTTATCATGACGACATATCTTATTCTGTCGAAAGTCTTTGTGTAGTCAATGGTCTTAAAACACACACACGCGCACACACACACACACACACACACATATATATATATATATATGTGTGTGTGTGTCTGTGTGTGTATCTGTGTATGTGTATATATATATGTACATATGTATATATATTATATGTTATATGTATTATATTACGTTATATATATATATATATATATATATATATATATATATATATATATATATATATATATATATATATATATATATATATATATATATATATATATATATATATATATATATATATATATGCTGCGGAAGTCTGTTGTCCGTAAAGTCACCTTCATCTTCGTCCCGGGACATGCGGGAGTCGAGAGAAATGAACGAGCTGATAAACTGGCTGGCTCTGAACCCCCTGTAGATGGCCAGCCCATGGATCGTGCCGATGTTATTAACGTCCTCAAAGATATGGCGAGAACAGAGGACTTTGACGTCAGTGATTCCACATCGCTGTCCAGGATGAAAGACTTGGGAGTAAGAATCGGCACAGCCAGACGCGAGAGGTACATCGGGAAAACAAAGCGCCTCGTCAACCAACACAGAACTGGCACTATTAGCCACCGGACGCTGATGCATATGCTGGGGGGAGGATCTGAGCACCTATGGACATGTCCGGAGTGCAATGAAGATACCCCAACTGATAACTGATAACTGATATTATCTTATATATAAAAGGAATCTCCGTCTGTATGTATGTCTGTATGTATGTCCTTTATGCGTTCGCGAACGGTCCATCCGATTGAGATGAAATTTTCTACACGTCTTCCTCTCATTCTCGCGCTGCCAACTGTCATATTCATTTAGTGTAAAATCGGCTACTTACTTAATATTATTTAATATTTCATTTTTCATTATAATTTCAATATAGCAAGGGGACTTAACTCTAGAAAAGTTATTTCAAGGGGCATAACTTTTAATAACATTGCTATATACCTTATAGTCATATTATTGCATCGTTTTCAAAGATTTATAAAGTCTTTGTCTATAGTTATTTACAGGCATATGAGTTATAATAAATAATGATATAATCTTTACGGCATTTTAAAAGTTTTTATAAAAATAATGCATAATGCATAACATTGTTACTCATCTTTTTATGCTCAAAGAAGTTATCTACAGTCATGTAGGTGATTAAAAACAGTTTTCATTAAAAATAATGGATGGTGTGTGGAAGGACATTCTTTTAAGTAACTTTTTTTGTTGTTGTATGAATTTAATGAGACGCTCCCCACCAGGAGCTGGGCGAAGCCACGCCGGGTCAGATAGATAGACAGACCCACCTTTTCGCTTCAGTTATCTACAGGCATATGCGTTATAATCCTCCTCCTCCTCTCCCCTCCTCCTACCCTCTTCCTCTTCCCCTCACCCTCCTCCCTCCTCCATCCTCCTAATCCCTCTTCCTCCTCCTCCTCCCTCTTCCTCCTCCTCCTTCCTTCTCCTCCTCCCCCCTCCTCCTCCCTCTTTCTCCTCCTCCTACCTCCTCGCCCTCTCCCCTCCTCCTAATCACTCCTCTTCCTTCCTCCTCCGTTCTCCTCCTCTCTCCTCCTCCTCCTCCCTCCTCCTACTCTTCCCTCATCCTCCTCCTCCCCCTCCTCCCTCCTCCTCCTCTCCTCCCTCCTCCTCCTCCCCCTCATCCCTCCTCCTCCCTCTCCTCCCTCTTCCTCCCTCCTCCTCCTCTCTCCTCTTCCCTCCTCCTCCCTCTCCTCCTCCCTCCTCCTCATTCCTTCTCCTCCTCCTCCCTCCTCCTCCTCTCTCCTCCTCCCTCCTCCTCCTCCTCCCTCCTCCTCCTCCCTCCTCCCTCCTCCTCCTTCCTCCTCCTCCTCTCTCCTCCTCCCTCCTCCTCCCTCCTCCCTCCTCCTCCTCCCTCCTCCCTCCTCCTCCTCCCTCTACCTCCTCCCTCATCCTCCCTTTTCCTCCTCCCTCTACATCCCTCCTCCTCCTCCCTCCTTCTCCTCCTCCCACTCCTTCTCCTCCCTCCTCCTCCCTCCTCCTCCCTCCTCCTCCCTCCACCCTCCTCCTCCTCCCTCCTCCTCCCTCCTCCTCCTCCCTCCTCCTCCCTCCTCCTCCCTCCTCCTCCTAATCCCTCCTCCTCCCTCCTATTCCTCCCTACTCCTCCTCTTCCCTCCTCCTCTCTCCGCCTATCTCTTCCTCCCTCCCCCTCCTCCCTCCTCCTCTATTCTCCACCTCCCTCTTCCTCCTCCCTCCTCCTACTCCTCCTTTTTTCATCTTCTGCTGCTGCTGCTGCCGCCGCTCCATTTACCCAAGTTAATTGTAGGGGAAGGTGTAAAGATCTTTCAAGTGCTCTTTCTAATGCTTTTTGTAAGATGGTCTTCGTTTATCTAAGGTTGTTCTAACTGCAACCAATAAATGATTAGACAGACAGACAGACAGACAGACAGACAGACAGACAGACAGACAGAGAGGGAGGGACAGACAGACAGACAGACAGACAGACAGACAGACAGACAGACAGACAGACAGACAGACAGACAGACAGACAGACAGACAGACAGACAGACAGACAGACAGATAGTCGGGAACGGGAACGAGAACTTATATGACTACTTATATGAATTAAATGAGATGCTCCCCACCAGGGACTGGGCGAAGCCGGGCCGGGTCAGCTAGTATATATATATATATATATATATATATATATATATATATATATATATATATATATATATATATATATATATATACGGTCGGTCTCTCTGTCCGAGGGGTTATAACACTTTCTCCGTAATCCCGTTTATCAGTCTCGTAGCGGGCGGATACTGGGAGCCACGCAGTCTCGTAGCGGGCGAAAACTTTGAGCGGTTCTACCCCCGCTGGTGACTTGCGGGATAACTGAGCCGGCCGCTCAGAAAGCAATGGCAAACTACTGAGCGTAATCTTGCCAAGAAATCAACAGACAGCTGAAAGATGCTGCTGTGACAGCGATGTCCTGTAAAAGGATATATATATATATATATATATATATATATATATATATATATATATATATATATATATATATATATATATATATATGCAGTATAATATATATATATATATATATATATATATATATATATATATATATATATATATATATATATATATATATATATATATTTATAATACTACACCAAAACAGTTATACACAGTCGGGAAGGGGGGGGGGGAGGGGCGCTGAGTGGTCTCGAGGTATGATGTCCGCCTCGAGTGCTGGAGGTCACGGGTTCAAGCCCCGGTGAGGGCCAGGATTTTTTCACGTGGACTTCTGGTAACAAATTTCCTCTGGTCTCTGGGTACTAAGATCGGACGCCAGTGTGTATTATTGCGCAAGTAAAGAATCCCTTGGCAGTTGGAAATTTAAAAAAAAAGAGTAACCTAACGGCTCTGCCCGGGCAAAATTTCGTTTTTAAAATCTACCCAAAGTATTTCAGGATCCTCGCCGGTGCTACGGAGTTCGTGCACTGAGCTGAGATTCTCACGACTCGGGCTTGAGTTAGGAGTAGAACGGAGCACTTATGGGTTACACCGTGTGCCGTGATGTTGATCTGTCGACTAAACTAAACTAAACTAAACTAAACTAACCTAAACTAAACTAGTTATTGACAGTCAATTTCTATCACTCCTTGTTATGGTGTCACCCGGTGTTCCCCCACTCCGAGCCTCGCTCGGAGTTAATGGTTTCCTTTTCTCCACTGCCTGGGCATTAATTGTCCAAACCTCATGCTTGCATGTTTCCTTATCATTCATCAAGATCGATCAGTCCTTTTGTTTGTCAACATTACTCAGTTTTTATATGTATTTGTTCCCCGTGTTTGGCTTTTAAGAAAGACTTCGTTATTCTAGCCAGCTAGATAAACACATTCCGGTAATATTTGACGTGTTTACCATTGTTATACTTTCACCAAGAGCACGGTACAGGCAGTTTTATAGAACAGGTCACAAGGCTTCCCACAGCACTATTGATTCAGTATTGCTCAGGCGCATTATGAACCGTTGCAAGTAACAAAAACATGTTTAAACCAAGACGAAAACAATACTTCAAGGAAAATTGTGCCGAGAAAATACGGTGTCTGAGCGTAAGTAGCTGATGTTTTGTTTAAAAAAGGATGAAAAAGTTGCAGTTAAGAATACCATGATTACTGTAGGACATAACACAGATTCCAGGCAGCATCGATAGATTATGTGTTTGTAAAGAGTACATACGAACATACTGAGAATATTGAACATCTATGCAGAGATTCGCGAGCGCTTTGGTATAATGGTTAGGACGTTTCGCTGACAACGAGAAAAGGATGAGGATCCGATTTCGGCTTGAGGTGTTTGCTAGGGAAGGGAAAGACTGGCCACGCATGCATCCATGCATTCAGGCCTATTAATATTTAAAATACCCACAGCACTTTCCATCCATGGAGCTTGTTTGTTGTTGTTGTTGTTGTTTTTTATGCAGACATTACGAGTAGGTATACACAAATTACAGGCAAGCATGCAGAACATATTGTAATGATATACAGATTTTATTGTAACGCCATGCAGATAATATTGTAATGTCGTGCAGAGATTATTTAACTCCATGCAGAGAATATTGTAACGCCGTACAGAAATTATTGTAACCCCACGCAGAGATTATTGTAATGCCACGCAGAGATATTTGTAATGCCATGCAGAGATTGTTGTAATGCCATGCAGAGAGTATTGTAATACCATGCAGAGATTATTGTAATACCATGCAGAGATTATTGTAATACCATGCAGAGATTATTGTAATACCATGCAGAGATTATTGTAATACCATGCAGAGATTATTGTAATACCATGCAGAGATTATTATAATACCATGCAGAGATACTTGTAATGTCATGCAGAGAGTATTATAATGTCATGCAGAGATTATTATAATACCATGCAGAGATTATTGTAATACCATGCAGAGATACTTGTAATGTCATGCAGAGATTATTATAATACCATGCAGAGATACTTGTAATGTCATGCAGAGATTATTATAATACCATGCAGAGATTATTGTAATACCATGCAGAGATACTTGTAATGTCATGCAGAGATTATTATAATACCATGCAGAGATACTTGTAATGTCATGCAGAGATTATTATAATACCATGCAGAGATTATTGTAATACCATGCAGAGATACTTGTAATGTCATGCAGAGATTATTATAATACCATGCAGAGATACTTGTAATGTCATGCAGAGATTATTATAATACCATGCAGAGATACTTGTAATGTCATGCAGAGATTATTATAATACCATGCAGAGATTATTGTAATACCATGCAGAGATACTTGTAATGTCATGCAGAGATTATTATAATACCATGCAGAGATACTTGTAATGTCATGCAGAGATTATTATAATACCATGCAGAGATTATTGTAATACCATGCAGAGATACTTGTAATGTCATGCAGAGAGTATTGTAATGTCATACAGAGATACTTGTAATACCATGCAGAGATTACAGGCAAGCATGACACGATTTCAGATATGTTTACAGGCATGAAGACATCATAGATATATTCATTGAGATATTACTACCCAGCGTACAGATCGAACAAATGTGTATGCACATTACGGATGTGCATGCAAAAATTACTGATACTTGTTCCGGAAATTCCAAACATCATCATCATGTGCCATGCCGATAAGCATGGGGGGAGGGGGTGGGAGGTCATGTTTCGCCATCTCACACGAGCGCCAGAGTCGGGAATCAGCTCGGTGTTCTTGTCGCGACCATACCACGTGGCCAAGCCATCCAGGTATTTACTTCTCTGCCTTCCTCTTGTTCCTTTGTTCTCTCAATCTTGCCAGTTGACACCAAGTTCTCCACTTTATTTCTTCTCATAACGTGCCCATAATTCTTGACTGTCTGCATCTTTTATTTACTCTTCTACGGTTTTCATTTGTTTCTTGTAGGGCTTGGTCATTGGTTTTTCTATCTGTCCATGGTAGTCTTTGCATTTTCCGCAGAAACCACATTTTCACAGCCATTAGATGTTTTTCAGCTTGTCTGCTCATTGTCCACGCTCACATCCATACAACAGTACAGGTTCTGTATTGAACTTCAACCCTCGTTTTCTCGTTGCAAATGACATCTTTTTATTGGTCAGTATGTTTTCCATTTTTGAAAAGGCTACCTTCGCCATGGCGATTCTTGTTCCAGTCTCTTCAAGGCACTTCCGATTAGATGTTATGACTGTTCCGCGATAGTTGTACCGATTCCTTTTTTAAGAATATTCTCAGTTACCCTTACATTAATTACATTGTGGTATTTCTTTTTTCCAAGTGGCTACCATAATCTGTTTCTTTTTACAATTCAATTCTAACCCTAGTTGCTTACTGTGTGCAACAAACGCATCTACTCAATATTGCAGATCATGTTCATTGTCTGCAACCAATACTGTATCATCCGCATACCTAATTTTATTAATGTTACGTCACTCAATGATGATTCCTCTCATAGCTTCTACATTTATAAAAATATGCTCACTGTATAGGGAAATAAGATCTGGAGACATTACATATCCCTGTAGCACACCTCTCTTGATAGGCTAATATTCATCTACTTCATTATCAATCTTTATGGCAGCTTTTTGTTTCCAATTTTTATTTTGTTTTTCAAGTCTAAGGTCTTTCCCATCAATTTGTAGATCTGCAAGCATGGTCATCATGTTGACAAGTCTCACTTTATCGAAGACCTTTGTGTAGTCAATAAAGCAAAGATATAGATCTTTGTTTACTTTTGAAGAACGCTCAATTAATGTTCTCAACATATACACAGCATGCACTGTGCCCTCGCCTTCTACGAACCCACATTGTTCTTCTCCTATTTCGGGTTATATTTTCTTCCTAACATTTTGCATGATGCTTCTCAACAATATCTTCCTGATATGGCTCATTATAATAATTGTTCTATGTTGATCTCTTTCCAAGGCTCCTGATGACTTCTGGATTGCAATAAATTTAGAATTACATAATTCAGGAAGTTTATCTCCAGTATCCTATATTGTGTTCAGCAGATAAGTAGACACGCATATATAACATAAAGCCATTCAGATTCTACAGACTGCGATTTAGGTTTTACAGAAACCAACTTGGATATAATAGACTTTACAGAAACCAAATCAGATACAACAGACTGAAATTACTGGCAGGCAGAAATTAATGACAGTCATATTTGGCTTTGCAGACACCCATTTAAATCTTACATACACCCTTTCGTATCTTACAGATACCATTTAATATACTGGAGACTCCGTGGAGACATTACAGACACCCATTTAGATATTAAAGACTTGCATTTAGATATTACAAACACCATTTATATATTACAGTCACCCATTCATATGTTATGGATATCAATTGCAATAATACAGGTTCCATGTATATATTACAGACTCTCATTTAGATACTACAGTCTTCCATTTAGATATACCAAGACTCCGTTTAGATATTAAAGTTTCAGTGTAGAT
This sequence comes from Cepaea nemoralis, assembly GCA_014155875.1. Lineage (NCBI taxonomy): Eukaryota > Metazoa > Mollusca > Gastropoda > Stylommatophora > Helicidae > Cepaea > Cepaea nemoralis. The sequence continues at coordinate 513,400 of JACEFZ010024953.1, read as the reverse complement.
ACTACAGGCACATATTAATATATTACGGGGAGTTATTTAGGTATTTAAATGTTAGTTGCATGTCATTTACAGGTCGTCGCAATCAGTCCTACTGTTCTTTTTATTGTTTGTAACTTACTCGGCAATTTAAATTTCAGTAGTTTGCCATTGCTTCCTGAACGACCGACTCCCATACCATCGAAATCAACGCAATGCGGTCTGCATTTATATCGCCTGCAGCTGAATCGGTTTGTTGGGAAATTGTGATACACGTTCACTACCGCTAAGCCACATCACTGCCATTTATATATTACTGGCATTTATTACTAACAGTCATGCATATATTTTTTATTATTATAGTCAATGCTGTGTGGCGTTAGTGATCATGCCTGTCCACAACCTTCCATCTCTTGTACTATCAATCTTCTTATAGTACCTGGCGTGTGGCGTTAGTGATCATGCCTGTCCACAGCTTTCTATCTCTTGTACTACCAATCATTTCTGATATTCATGTTCCTCAACGCTATGATGTCACTGTCCAGCATCTTCTCTCTTTGTCTCCCCTGTCTTTATTCCCCCATAACCTTACCGTTGTGACTACAAACTTCAATTTTCCTCTTCTCTTGACATGCTTAAAAATGTTCTCTTTGAGAGTTTACTTCTTTCAAGATATATCATTGCTCTTGTTATCCGTCCACAGTGTTATCATCATTCTGATATAAAACCACATATCCGAAGCCTCCACATAATTCCTCACTTGTCTCCTAATTGTCCTTGATTGGCGTCAATACATAAGGATTAGCTCAGTAAAGATCTTCAAAGTTGTCTTCACCTCAACTGACGAGGATAAATTGCAGACAATAATCTTTGTGAAATGTGTGAATGTTGTGAATGTGTGAAATGCTGCCCTTGCTATGGATTTTCTACATTTAACTTCCTTAATACATCTTCCATCTGCCGTTATTAAAGGGCTCAATTACATTGACTTTTTCCAGATTTGTTCTATTTATCTTGTTTGTTTACATTATGCCCACCAACCAATATTAATAGGTTTTCTAAATGTGTATTCCAATCAACCCAAGCGTCTTTCCCTCGCTGCTTGATTCTCTAGAATCTGTTGTCTCCACGAGCTACGCATCAGTAATTCCGCCATGCTGTTTTAATTCCATTCTGTACAGACACCAGGCTCGTAATCTGTGGAGATACATGAACGTCAGCGTCATATGGCAGGGCACATGATGAAGAGGATAATTCTGCGTCACACTAATTAATGAATGTTTATTAATATATATTTGTGACATTTTCTGTGTTTATGACCCATACAGCAATACTGATTTGACGTTAGTATTATATTCTAAGTTTGGTTGGTACAGCATTTAATTTATTTTGGTTACCACAGACAGGGAGTATTTTTAATGACTGTGCAGTGTTTGAAAATATTGCCGGTCCAAGTTTTGTATTTACCTATTATGTTGCGTGAAATTTACAGAAGGTGACTATAAAACTTGGACCGACAATATTTTCAGACACTGCACAGTCATTAAAAATGCACTTTATGTTTTCCCAGTATTACGAATGCTCCTTTTGCCTTTTGTACTCTTATTTAACATATGTATCTATTCCCCCATCCTTGTCTACCTTGCTACCTAAATATGTGTATCATTCCATCTGACCTCTTTAAGTGAGAATTCGCCACGGTAAATCGGGTTATCATTGTCTTAATTTATTCTCATTACTTGTGCTTTTCCCCTATGAATGTATAGACCCAATTGTTGTGACCTCTCATAACTATAATTTATGGATTTCTTCTTTTATGAATGTTTAGATCAAATTATTGTCACCTCTCATAAGTGCAATTCATGGATTTGTTCTTTTATAAATGTTTAGATCACATTTTTGTGACTTTTACAAATGCAATTTATGTTGCATCTGACTGTATGTGTATGACAGGGTTTTGACGTCAACGAAATGCTGATCAGTAAGCTGCTTTCTCAGAGTCCATTGAATTCCATTTCTCGAGGTGGATATATTTGTCTTCATATTCCTTTCTTTCATCATCATCATCATCATCATCATCATCATCATCATCATCATCATCATCATCATCATCCAGTGTCTTGCCGGCTGGCGTGGGCGATCATGCTTCTCCACAAATTACGATCTCCGACGTCATGGATCATATCGTGTGTCGACTCCCTTCCGGGCCATGACACAAGACTGTCAATAATCTTTTCACGCTGTCTTCCTCTTTTTTTTTGAGCAACAAGAATATAAAAAAAAAAGACATCAAATAGCATCTCTATTGGACTTCTGTTCTTTTTTAAATCGTATTCTTTATTTTCCCGCCATGAAGAACTGTATATTTTATGTCTTTATTTGTTATATTTTTAAGTTAAAGATATTGTATGGGATGCTATAGTGCCTCATTAATTTCAAAAGGGGAGATTCTAAATCAACGCTGTCAAGGGTCTTTTGACAAGCCACAAATTCAATACATAGTGATGAATTCAGTTCAATGATGTGGTCTATTAAAGACTATTACTAATTTAGATATATGAGTTGTGCATTATCTGCTTTTATCCGGAATCCTGCATGCTCGTCCCTTAGTTGTTTGTCGATGGCATCTCTTAAACTATCCTGAATTATCCTTAATGTCTGTATCAGCTGAGGCAGTCTTCCACCTTCATGTTCAATGGGTCAACTGTTTCATTTTCAGGTGTGTTGCAATATAAAGAGATCCATTGTATTACAACCCTTTTGGATTTCTGGCATAGTTTATGTGAGGTGTCCTTAGGGCTACTTGTTCTGCACTGTTCATGTTCTTCGGTATTGAAACAATCGACTTCGTAAAGAGAGCTATATGTTTCTCTTTGCTTTTCTCTGTCAAAAACATGTCTGCTGAAGTTACTTGAATTATAAATGCACAACACTCCTTTTCTCACTGCAATTGACAGCATTTAATTAATGAATATGTCGCTTGTCATTTAGTATAGTGCTAGTTCTGCTTCCGATTCTTGTTTTAGTTTCCGCAAGGCATCTTCCTTCAGAAGTTATGAGTTATGACAGTTCCAAGATGGTTGTACTATTTCACCTGTGCCATGACGGCACGCGCCACCGAAAGGAAAAAGGGGTTTTCCCAGATGGACACTAAAGTGGACAAACAAAAGGAGAAACCAATGGGAACGTAAAAACGTCATACGACAACAACGGGAGATGCTGTGACTTACACCGAACAGATCGGTTGGGCTTCTAAGTTTGAGAAGGAAGAAGGCGGATTCTGGAATGATGCAAGGCTGGCGGTAGAATCACTCAAGGTTATGAATAGCCGATGACATATCTGGAGAGCACCATGGATTGGTAAAGACGGGGAAAACCGCTAGACGACAGATTCGGATGAAAAACGACAGAAAGGATGAACTGGAAAAACCTCAAGGAAAATGAAGGTTATATTGAGGGTTGGTAGAGAAGAGGCAAGACCGAATATCAAGGTTAGTATAGCGTAGAAATTAGGCCCTTCTCTGTGTCAAGAGATACTAATTTATCTTCTAACAGGATATATGACTGTCTTGGAAATCTCCGATTAAACGGATATTAACTTTTCACCAGCAATCTGCATTGTACTTTCGTTCCCGTTCACCAGTCATGTTCTAAGTTGATTTCACCGTTTCGTTCATTTAATGAGCCACATTGCCACATGGTCGGTCGATCACAATTCTATACCATGGCATTACAATCAAGAAAGGACGACGAACATGTTTAAGTATGCTCCGATTTACTTGGATGTTATAATGTGCCACTTCTTTCTTCTTGAAGGTGACAATAATTTATGTGTTGTTACAATTTAATGTTAATCCTGTTTGCTCACTGTGTACAATAACAGCATAATAAAATGTTGCATATCCTATAGCAATTTATAGAAAGATTAAACTATTATTGTTATACATAATACATATTAATATTAAACATATTAGAAGAAGATTATACTATTTTCCCACACTGTACAGCTCCAGTTGAATGGTGGCTCTTTTCTTAATCTAGGCTTACTGTTAAGCACAGGAGTTACGGACAGATTAGAAACATTCATAAAGTTGTTACATGCACCAAGACCACACGCGCGAATGTAAAGTTTACAAACAAGCATAGGGCGATTAAACACAAGAATAGAGAGTATAATGAGACTTGAACATAAAACAGACAAATATACACAGACTAGAGACATACATGCACATACTAGAACAGATATACTCAAGTTAGAGTTAAAGTTAGTTGCTTTTGGCTTTATGTGATTCCTGGGTAAGTTTATGTTCAATAGTTTGCCATTGCTTTTTGAAAAACCGGCACCCATACCATTTCATAGAAACCAACGTAAGGGCTCTGCTTCCAAATCGCCCGCAGTTGTCTTTTGAACACGGTATGCGGGATTATGAATTGCCTTCGTAACCCCATCGCCACAGAGCCGTGTAGAGACATGCACGAATTACATTCCTGCATGTTCAGCTGGGAGTCGCGGTAACATAGAACCTGAACGTTAGCCTGCCGTACCGGTGGTCGGGGGTTCGATCCGAATTGTGGTGGATTTTATTTTATAAAATATATATGAGCTATCTGTTTGACTCTTCCTAACATAGATACCATGACATCTTTTGGAAAGTAAAGGCAGACGGTGTGAGATTGAGCACATTACTTACAGTGCGGATTGATTTATACAAATGTGTGTCTGGTAGCATAAGCTCAATACGCCTTAAGCGTTTAAAAGGGTCGTTTACTTTACTTGTACTTAACTATAAACACATTACAGACATACACTCCTGGTTTAGAGACAAATATATACAGACAGTAGAGAGACATACATTCCTAGTCTAGAGACAGATATGCATTCATAGTCTAGAGACAGACATACATTCATAGTATAGAGACAGACATACATTCATAGTCTAGAGACAGACATACTTTTCTAGTCCATAGACACACCTACATTCATAGTATAGAGACAGACATACATTCATAGTCTAGAGACACACATACATTCATAGTATAGAGACAGACAGACATTCATAGCAACTAGAGACAAACATATATTTCTAGTCTAGAGACACACATACATTGCTAGCATAGAGACAGACATACATTCCTAGTCTAGAGACAGACATGCACATATTGTAGAGAAACATACACACATTAGAGACATGTACAGATTGTAGAGAGACATACATATTACAGACATACATACACAGACTGTAGAGAGAGACACATATAAGAGAAAGACATACACAGACCGTATAGAGACATACACATATTAGAGACAGATAAACACTGGCTAGAGAAAGCCATACACAGACTGTAGAGAGACACACATATTAAAGAAAGACATACACAGATGTCAGCGTTTGATTGTATTTGTTGTAGTTGTGGTTGATTGTTTGTGATTTCTTGGCAAGTTTACATTCAGTAGTTTTCCGTTGCTTTCTGAACGACCAGCACTCAGCTGTGTTTCGAATGTGATACTCGGGATTAGTAATTGCATTTGTAACCCTTGAGCACAGAGCCGGTCTAGAGAAATCCACACATATTAAGGACATACATACATACATAAACAGTAAACAAGCAAGCGCGTTCTAAACTTGGTACCAGGATAAGCCATGGGAAATAAAGGCGGCAATGGCGATACTGACCGCATCACTCATCGAGCACAGATTGGTCAATAACAATATGGGGCCAGTAGGATATATCCAATACGCCTCATGGTGTGTACAAGGAGCCTTTTCTTTACTGACTGTGACTCCAGGCACCTACAGAAGTGTGAAGGGTCTTTTACTACTACTACGGGGCTGCGTGGTCTCGAGGTATGGTATCCGCCTCGAGTGCTGGAGGTCCCGGGTTCAAGCCCCGGTGAGGAAAGGGATTTTTTTCACGTGGACTTCCTGTAATAAAATTTCCCCTGGTCTCTGGGTAGTGAGATCGGACGCCCGTGTGTATTGTTGCGCAAGTAAAAAATCCCTTGGCAGTTGGAAATCGAAAAAGAGTAGCCTAATGGCGCTGTCCGGGCAAAATTTCGAGTTGAAAATCTACCCAAAGTATTTCAGGATCCTCGCCGGTGCTACGGAGTTTGTGCACTGAGCTGCTGAGTTGAGTTTCACCAGACTCAGGTTTGAGTTAGGAGGAGAACGGAGCACTTATGGGTTACACCCGTGTGCAATGATGTTGATCCATCGACTAAACTAAACTAAACTAAACTTTTACTACTACTACTACTACTACTACTACTACTACTACTACTACTACTACTACTACTACTACAACATTTTTTTTAAATGTTGCATATCCCTTACAGTACATTACAGTCAACACCAGCATTTTTCAGCTGCTGTTGATGTACTAGGCAAGTTTTACGTTCAGTAGTTTGTCATTGTTTTCTGAAGGACCAGATCACATGCCCCCGTAATTTATCAGAGCGGTGCGAACCGCTGCCGATTCTTGCATCTCCTGTTTTCACCACGTAGATATACGGGATTACGAACAATGTCATTAACTCCTTGGCCAGGGAGACTGGCCTGCTACCACTACTACTACTACTACTACTACTACTACTACTACTACTACTACTACTACTACTACTACTACTACTACTACTACTACTACTACTACTACTACACTACAACAACAACAACTACTACTACTACTACTACTACTACTACTACTACTACTACCACTACTACTACTACTACTACTACTACTGCTGCTGCTGCTACTACTACTACTACTATTACTACTACTACTACTACTACTACCACTACTACTACTACTACTACTACTACTACTACTACTGCTGCTGCTACTACTACTACTACTACTACTACTACTACTACTACTACCACTACTACTACTACTACTAATACTACTACTGCTGCTGCTGCTACTACTACTACTACTACTACTACTACGACTACTACTACTACCATCATACACCCTATACACATATAGGCGTATAAAATGGGGTATGACTTTTTTTTTGTATTTATACCCGACGCAGGAGTAAGCAGATTAAATGCGAGCATATATTGCTCAGAGGCAGGAGTAAACAGATTAAATGCAAGCATGTGAGAGACGTAAAGCTAAAACGGTGACATGGGTGCTATATATGGCAACGTCCGGAGATAAAAGTATTTAAACAAGTGTTATTTACACACTTGCCTGTCTCAAGCATGTGATACATGTAGCTAAATGTAAAATATACCGATTATCTGTATGCGCACGCGGGCGTGTATGTTGTTTCTGTAAGCGTCTGTGTATTACAAGAGCTGGTTAAGGTGACAGTAACCTGCATATATCAGTGATGCTGTTCTTGTTTTATTTAGTAGTAGTAGGTCAGCATGGCTGAATAGATAAGAATGCGTGTTCTTAGATATTCGGTGTGTTGATGCCGAGGTAAGGGGTTCAACCCCTACACCGGACAGTTGGACTAAAATGTTAACCTCTCGTCCTTGATTTAGGGACGTACATTGAAAGTACCTCTGAAGTCGCATGATGGCGAAGGACACTGTTAATTGGAAACGCTAATCTACATGGAAAATAAATTCAGTCCAGCACTACGAGAAGTATTGTGTATGGACTACGCTTGAGTTTAAATCGAGCGAGTGCACACACAAAAATGGTATTATGTTTAATCGTCTTCTTCATATTTCCTCTTTCGGGAAGAATGCTCACGTTTAGTTATGTTCTTCAGAGGTCAGTGTGTTGAATGTCCACATGTATGTGTGTAATTTCAGCTTCCACTACACAGATTTCACCCAAGGTAACGGACTCTATGTACCCCTGTAGGTGTTTTGTATATAACAATTGTAAGGCCTGCTCTTTGCAATTTCAAATTACTGTGGCATTTTAGCGCTTAACTGGAACATGAACATCCTGTTTTTTCCCCCTTATCCTAGAAGGCTAGGAATCCAATCTCCACAAAAGAGATCAGGACAGCGTGTGATAGCATTAGATACAAATGGTTTTTAAAGCTTCTATAGAGACAAAGTATCAAAATGGCGCCCTTCAATGTTTGCTTTAATGTTTTATCGTCAATTCCAGTTGGTCACTCAGTTCATATAAAAGAAACTTATGAAAACATTCAGCAGCTTTTGGCGTGTACAAACTACGATCATCATCAGTCACTTTGCGGTGACTTAAAAGTGGTCGCTCTTTTATCCGGACTACATGGTGGATACCCCATGCACTGTTGCTTTCTCTTTAGTGGGATAGCCGTGCATGATTTAACCATTACATCAGAACACATTGACCAATCAGGCAGCCATTGTAGCTTGGTAGTAAGTACGTTGAGAACCCAGCACTTGTCAACAACAGAATGTGTTGCCACCCTTGAACATTAAGCTGGGTCGCAATAAAACTGATGTCAATTTCATATAGAAAACGGATGAAGCTTTCAAATATCTCAGCAAGACTCAGTGAAGTTAAAATAAGAGAGGAAGTATTTGTTGATCTCAAATTCGCATCTTCTTCATGATGACGAGTTTCTTTGCTTGTAGCATGGGGAAGGGAAAATTGGCTAGCATTTAAGTCAGCGGTTGACAATTTTTTTTAGAAACAACTGATCTGATAATTACAATGACATTGTAGAAGATCTCCTTCTGAAGTATATGAGTCTTGGCTGTAACATTTCTTTGAAAATTAATTTCTGGATTCTCATCTGGATTTCTTTACCTCAAACTGTGGACATGTCAGTGATGAGCATAGTGAACGATTTCACCACAACATTGCTGCTATGGAGACAAGGTATCAATATGATGGAGCCCTTCAATGTTTGCTGCTTAATTTTGGACTGTGACAAGCGACACCTCATCAATTCACCACAAAAAGCAAGCACAGAGAGCTCGAGCAGCGACTGAATAATGACAGAATGGGTTCACATGTACTTTTGAACAATAGTATATGTGAACTTTAAATAATGTTTGTTTCTCTATTATTTCATTTTGAAATATCAATCGATTGAGTATGTAATCACAATTCTTATAATGCTACAGTAGAGGATGATCCACTTGCACAGCAAACGAGGTGAAGACTTACATCGGATGATGATGTGCGAAGAAGAGTCACATCTAAATGTTGGAGGATTATAAACAACTGTATTAGGTATGTCTAGCCTGCCCCTATGCAATAATTCCTTCACCTTCTCTCTCTCTCTCTCTCTCTCTCTCTCTCTCTCTCTCTCTCTCTCTCTCTCTCTCTCTCTCTCTCTCTCTCTCTCTCTCTCTCTCTCCTTCTCTCTCTTTTGCTTATTTTTCTTTCCACCCCCTTTATTTTCTGTAAGAATGAATATATGTTTAGCACATATTTTCTACAGAGAGTGGTGGTTTTTGTTTGGCTGAAACTGGGGTGTATACGTGAATGTTAAAGATTGTCATCTGGAGGGCCAAGGTCCTAAATGCAGGATGAGAAGATTGCCTTGATACTGCTGAAAGAGCAAATCTCCATTTTACATCAATGATTTCAGAAGCCACCTCAACATGGTGGAAATCAGCTAAGTCGTTTATTACTACCCTCTAGTTTAACAGTGCCAACACCAACAGGGTCCTGAGCTCAGTAATATTTTTTATTTCACCGACTCCTATAGAGAAATTGACATTTCTGTGATGGTTAGGGTTAACAAAAGGGACATTTATAGTCTTGTGTTGTAGATGGACTCATAAACCTATTAATATCATCTGACGTGGTCGAGACAAACGTTAGCAGCTTACTGGTGATGTATCTGTGTTAGTTTAATTCCTTCCTTGTGAGGACACCTGAATAGTAATTAACAAATAGAGATAATTAGTATGTCTGTTATTGAGGTGTAAATTATTGTTAGTTGTGTAATAATCTGAGATGTCACACAGGCATACACACTACCTATTTCCCCCATGTTATCCCATTATAATGTTATAAGATACAACACGGAGTTATTTATTTACTTGTTAATTTGTATTTAAGATGTATGTGTGTTCACATTGATAATACCCATCAGGTGACATTAGCACAACAGAGCAAAATGTAGCAGGATAATCACACGGACTTTTAGTGTACCAAGAGTAAATGTTCTTCACTCTGAAGTTCGGTAGCTTTCCTGTGCTCTACTTGCCCCCAGTTAGGAAACCTTAACTTATGATCTGTCTCCACCCCTAGGGAGTCTTATCGATAAATTCCAGGTTGTCTCATAACTGTTGGCTATTAGGATTTGGGGATTTGCCTCCCATTTCTTGTTAACGTACCACAAATGGGAAAGATGCAAGCTCTTAAAAATCTAATTTTTATTGGTCTATCTGTCCCACGCCACAATTTATTCAGTTGTTTTTGTTTTTGAAGAGCAATAGATATTCATCTTTTAATTTCTTTCATTGTGTCACCATTGTTGATAATTACTGATCCAAGATATTCGAAAATTTCCACCATCTCCAATTTTTCCACATTAACATATATTCATTCTCTATACTAGTTGTATATGTATGCATTATATTTATTTTTGCTATGTTACGATATAAGTTGTGATTTTCACTATTCTTTTGGGTTGAGGTTATTAGTTGTTTTTTTTTTCCTATAAAATTATGTGATGAGGATAGTAATACTGTATCCTCAGCATATCGAATCTCTTGTATTTCATGACCACCAATATTTATGGCATCATAGTTCTCCTTGGTTATATTATCTCCGACTTTTCTCATTATATTTTCGGCGTACAGGTTAAACGTATAGGGGGGCAGCCGGACTCCTTTCTTGATGTCAAACAAATCTGATATCTCGCCATTTATTCTAACCGCTGCTTGTTTATCTAGAACGAGAATTTTTATGAGTTGTAAAACATGATGGAAAGCAACTTTTTCTCATTATTTCCTAAAGTTTCTGATATTGTAAACAGTCAAATGCTTTGAATAATCCACAAAACACGATAATAGGTTTACATTAAATTCTCTACACTTCTCTATCATTAAACGCATGCTGAGTATGTGATCTCTGGTTCCTCTTCCCTGTCTAAATCCAGCTTGAACCAAGCTAATCTCTTCTTTCATTTTCGTACTAAGTTTTCCCATTATGATGGTTAATGATCAGGACAACAGTTCTATAGCTTGTGCATAATTTCAAGCTCCCGATTTTTGGTACTGGAATGAAGATAGTTCTCTTCAAATCTTTTGGCTTAGACCATATTTCCATATATTTTAATCATGATAGATTTGTATGCTTTTTTCTCCTCACGCTTTAATTAGTTCATCTGGTATCTCATCACTCTCTTGTGATTTACCATTTTCTAGTCTACAAGTCCAAAATGAGGAAAATGCGACTGCAAACAGTATCCAGAAGCATAAACACTCTAGAGGCTTAACGGTTGAAATGCCTATCCGCCATGTTGGGGACCGGAAGTCTCTGTTGTAAACAGGCACAGTGCAATTACGACCACAACAAACATTTCCGACGAATGAAAAAGAAGAAGATCGAGTCTAAAATGTGTACAAATATGAGACTAGCATCATATACCAAATCGTCCCGAAGGTCTGTAACACGATCCTTTTTTTAAACACTCAATATGTAGTGTCGATATTATAACCCATTGAGAAACGGACAATTCACAAATTGATGAACAGCTCTCACGTAGAAGTACCTACATGCAGAACGACGCTATCATCATACTCAGCTGGATAATTGTTCCGTTTAAGAACCTGTCTGTAACATTCTAGTTCAAAAGCCTCTATTTAATTTGTTAGTGATTGTTAAGTGGTCTATAATTCCCATCAGTATGTTGCTAGATGCGCTGAGAGAGAGAGAGAGAGAGAGAGAGAGAGAGAGAGAGAGAGAGAGAGAGAGAGAGAGAGAGAGAGAGAGAGAGAGAGAGAGAGAGAGAGAGAGAGAGAGAGAGAGAGAGAGAGAGAGAGAGGCGGGGGTGAGTAGGCTCACTCCACGCACTGGACAGTTTTACGTAAACCTCGACATCGCGTTCAGGAAGCAATGGCAAACTTAGATAGTTAATCTTTCCTCTTGTGCCCAAGGGGGCGCATAGGGCAGAATTCATGGCTCTCAGTGCCTGGCGGATCGCTGCCACCTGTTGTAGATCTTGGATATTTATTTGGCCGTTGAATAAGCCTTCTCTGATGATGGTTCTACACAGGGTCTCTTCTGGTCTTCCCTGTTTTCTTTTCCCTACCGGTGTCCATATGAGGGCTTGGTAGGGGAGTCTTGTCTTGTCCATTCTGATTACATCGCCGATGTAGATCCAAGGCGTTTTCTTATAAAATTGGATACAATATCATGCTTAGTCTCTTGTCTTATTTATGTATTGGTTCTAAGACCTGTCCAGTGGAGGTTTAGAATTCTTCTAAGACATTTGTTCTGAAAATTGTCTAATTTTTTTTTTTAATTTAAAGCTACCGATGATTTCCAACTTTCACATCCATACGTTAGCATTGGAATCACACAAGAGTTGAAGATTTTAAGTTTCATTTGCTTGCTGAGGGACTTTGACTTCCAGATGTTTGACAGTTTATTGAAGGCACCAGATGCCAGTGCAATTCTAGATGATATTTCTGGTGTTCAGTCCCCTGTAGATGTCATTTTGCTTCATAGGTGTGTGAAGCTGTTGTCTTTTTCAAGACCGTGATTGTTTAATTTGATGTCGTCTGAACTGTTGGTAAAGATCAATAGTTTTCGTTTTGGCGGTGTTAATTTGGAGACCAATTTGTCCTGAAGCATTTTAGAGATGGTTTATTTTATCTTGGGCATCTGGGGTGTTGAACTCAAAAGCACTATGTCGTCGGCAAAGTCCAGGTCTTCTAGAATTGTGTCAACCCAATGGATACCCATATTTGTGTTGTTTGTGCATTTGCGCATGACCCAATCGATAGCTATTTCAAAGAGCATCGGTGATAAGATACAATCCTGCTTCACTCCTGTTTCCATCTCCTCTCAGAGTTGCCTGATTCTGTTCTTACGCAGCAACGTGTCTTTGTGTAGAAGGATTTTATGACGTTGGTATATTTGGTAGAGAAACCATAGATGTTAAGTAGATTCCAAAGTGAAGTACGGTGGATACTGTGGAAGGTTTTTAGAAAGTCGACAAAGTTGGTGATTAATTTCGACTGGAATTCTACGGAGTCTTCAATGATTATTCTGAGGGTGAAGATGTGGTCTATGTATGACCGTTTTGGTCTGAAACCTGCTTGTTCTTCTCTTAGCATTTCCTTTCATCTATAGATTTTTTCAATCTCTCAAGTAACATGCTACAAAAATGTTTTCCTGGTACTGACAGTAGGGTGATACCACGCCAGTTATTGCAATCAAACTAGAGATGGTAGACCATTTTACATATCTATCATCAGTGGTAAAAGGCAAATTATCCCTAGATCAGGAAATCAACATCCGGATTGGTCAGGCAGCAACAACAATGAACAGGTTAAGAAAAAGAGTCTGGGTGAACAGGAAGTTTACTGCCAAAACAAAAGTCCTTGTCTATCAAGCCTGTGTGCTTAGTACTCTTCTTTATGGCAGTGAAACCTGGACAACTTACTCACACCAAGAGAAACGTTTAAACAGCTTTCATATGCGGTGTCTGCGGAAAATTCTTGGTATTAAGTGGCAAGACAAAATCACAAATACTAAAATATTGGAAAGATCAGGTTGTGTGACGGTTTATTCCATGCTCAGTCTTTGTAGGCTTAGATGGATAGGACATGTTAGGAGGATGGAAGATGGTAGAATACCAAAGGGCATCTTTTTTGGTGAATTACAGATGGGTAAGAGATCTCAGGGTCGGCCTCTACTACGATACAAAGATGTGTGTAAGCGGGACATGATTGATACAGGCATTGATAATGCACAGCGGGAGCAAGTCGCCGCCGAACGTGTTGCATGGAGGGCAAAGATCAGAAATGGAATAAAGACAAAGGAGAAAATTATTGCAGTTAAGTCACACACCGAGCGTGTGAGACGTAAGATGGTGCATGATGGTGGAAATGACCACGTGTTCACATGCGCCCACTGTGAACGAACATTTACAGCGCGAATTGGCCTTATCAGTCACATTCGCTACCGCCATAGGTAAAAGTTATTATGCCTTTTTAAAGCACAAACTATCGTCTGTCAAGACGGCAAGGTGCCAATGATGATGATATTTCAATCAGACATATCGCCTTTTTTAGGCAGTTTGAAAATTACACCATCCTTCCACCGTTGTAGTGAGGATTCTTCTTCTTCTTCTTCTTTTCGTTCATCCGGAGTGTTTTTTCAGATGTGATTGCGGTGTGTCTGTTATGCGCCCTTGGGCCGAAACCCGTAGGCCAACACATCCGACTACAGCGTGCTTTTTTGACCAGGTAGCATTCCTGGGAGACTCACTTTTGTGGTGCCATCTACAACCCAGCTGGCAAAGTTGGAACGGTCGAAGACAACGGTCTTCCCTCAAAGGAAGGAAGGGACAGTCCATTGCATTTTCCGCCATCCAAGGGTGCTTCCATAGTTGCAGTGCCGAAGCATAGCGCATGGTGCTGGGTTTACCGAGGGAATCGTCACGTCCTGCGCATGGCTGCTTTAAATCCTCACTTCAATATATTGGTAATTTCGTTTGCCCCGAGTCATTCCCGCACAAACCAGACAGGTTTGCAGACGGTATCCACTCAGCGAGTTTTCGGACATGTCCTTGTCGTTGCGCCCGTCAGAGCTATTCCAGGCACGACAGACATTCGGAAAACTACCTAGTCAGAGCTGTTCCGAAAAGAGCGGCAATCGGAAACTAGGTAGTCAGAGCTGTTCCTAGCACGAGAGACATTCGGACGAGACATTTCACTCGGACGTAATTGCGTAGTGTAAATTTTTAGTTTGCCACCCGTAGGACGACACTTCCGACTTCCGGCGGGCATTTTTTAATGAGGTTAGCCTTCCTCTGGTTTCGAGGCACGTTAGACTGTTGTGATGTCGCCAACATCTCAGCTGGTCAAGATAGAACGATCAACGACATCGAGGTCGGCCCTCAAGGGAAGGCAGGGGCAGACCATGGGCATTCCCTCGCTATCCAAGGAGGCTTCCATAATTGCAGAGCCGGCACATATTGCTCTGAGACTGGGCTCACCCGAGGAGTTGCCACTTCCTGCTCATGGCTGCTTTAGTTCCTCACTTCCATGTGTTGGGCGCTTGCCACTGATCGCTCAAGCACACACCAGGAGCGGTCAGACTGCGAGCGACATCCACTCGGCAAGCTTTTGCTTTTGGCTTCAGACCACGCAATAGGTTCGCTCGTCGTGCGTTCCATTTCACGTCATTGAGACAGACGTTCTTCCACTTTTGTCTACACTCTCTATGAGTTAGATACAGACAGTTTTCTTAACCATTTCGGTCGACTGGGGCACTTTTCTGACATTTTGTACTCGCTCACGAGGTAGGCTACATGTGCTGCCGGCTCAGCACCTTACCTTCGTGCAGCAGTGAACGAGAAACGGCCTGGCCCTCTCATCCGGGAATCTCTCATATCCCCCAGCTGAGAGCCTTCGAACATGTATCAGACCTGAGCATGTAGCTTGCTCAGAATCACGCCTCTATTTTTCGGTAGGTGGGTATCGGCCAGGCTCTCAGATCCGAGGGTTTGTGGCTTAGAGGCTTTCAGCCACAGCCCTCGACTGGGAGCCTTAAGAGTTTTGTCCGGACCAAGAACTTCTGCCTTCGTGCACCTGATTTAAATTTTTGACTGCTATCCTCAGTCTACCTGCAGAGCAGCAGGTTGTGTCTCTCTTAGTCTGGTCCCTATCCCATAAACTGTCCGATATGTAGTTTTTCATCCATCAACAAGCAAATGGGGTCGATGAGACACGCAAGCTCCCCCACCACGTCAAGGTGGAGACACATCGGGGGAGGTAAGGATTCGATTTGCCAGATTTCATCGATCAGCTGTAGCAAACGTTGTAAGGTATTCTCATCTGCTGCTTTGAGCATTTCTCCTGAGATGCCATCTTCACCAAGAGCTTTGTTGTTCTTCAATTTAATGGCAAACTACTGAACATAAAATTTCATAGACAATCAATCTGGGGTTTGATAGCAACGTCCTGCAAAGGACATGCAGCGTCTGTTTTTATGTTGCTACTGAGAAGATGCATGCTCTCTACATAATTACTTTCATTGTTTGCCACATGTTCTTAATGCTGTTTATCCTCTGGGTTGCTAACGGCAGTCTGCTTCTGACTTCCTTAGAACGTTCGCCATTATGGTTAATTTTGGGGCCAATGTATTGGCGGTTTGTGGCATTTTCAAATTCTTCAATGTTGATTATAATTGTTGGCTGGGGGAGGGGGCTAACTAGAATATATGAACTTAGCTGTTTGAGGCTGAGATATACAACAATACAAGACTTTGTTGTTGTTTTTTTCCATCCATCCATCATGTGCCATGCCGGTAAGCGTGGGCGGTCATGTTCTGCCATCTCACTCGATCACCAGTGTCGTGGATCAGTTCCGTGTTTCTGTCTCGACCATGCCACAAGGCCATCCAGGTACGTGCTTCTAGGTCTTCCCCTTGGTCTGTTCCCCTCGATCTTACCAGTTGTCACCAAGTTCTCCAGATCATTTCTTCTCATAACGTGCCCAAAAAATTGTGACTATCTACGTCTAATGTCTCTAATCAGTTTACGATTTTCATTTGTTTCTTGAAGAACTTGTTCATTGGTCTTTCTGGCTGTCCATGGTATTCTTTGCATTTTCCTCAGAAACCACATTTCCACAGCCATCAGATGTTTTTCAGCTTGACTGCTCGTTGTCAAAGCCTCACATCCATATGAGATTACAGGTTCTATGTAGCATCTCAACACTCTTTTTCTCGTTTCAATTGACATCTTTTTATTGGTCAGTATGTTTTTCATCTTGCTAAAGGCTACCTTCGCAATGGCAATTCTTGTTCTAATCTCTTCAAGGCGTCTCCCATCAGATGTTATTACTGTTCCGAGATCATTGTACATATTCACTTGTTGAAGAATATTCCCATTTACTTGTATATTACATTGTGGTATTTCATTCTTCCTAGTGACGACCATAATCTGTGTCTTTTTACAATTTAATTCTAACCCTAGTTGTTCACTGTGTGTAACAATCGCATCTACTAAATTTTGCAGGTCCTGTTCATTGTCTGCAATCAAGACTGTATCACCTGCATATCTAATGTTATTGATGCATCGTCCCCCAATGTTGATTCCTTCCATATCTTCAATATTTCTGAAAATACTTTCACTGTACAGGGAAAACAGATCTGGAGACATTACACATCCCTGTCTCATACCTCTCTTAATAGGCTGATATTGGCTTACTTCATTATCAACTCTTATGGCAGCTTTTTGTTTCCAATATATGTTTTTACAAGACTGAGGTCTTTTCCATCAATCTGTAGATCCTCAAGCATCCTTATCATGTTGACATGTCTCACTTTATCGAAAGACTTTGTGTAGTCAATAAAGTTCTTTGTTTACTTCTATAGAACGTTCGATTACGGTTCTCAGTATATACACAGCATTTACTGTACCCTTGCCTTTTACAAAGCCACATTGTTCTTCTCCTATTTCAGGTTGTATTTTCCTCCTAACTCTTTGCATGATAATTCTTAGCAAAATCTTCGTGTTGTTTTTTTTAGTGGACAATATTCTGTGAAATTCATTGCATGAATACAGCCTGATGTTAACCAGTTTGGATCCCCCATGCTGGTTTCAAATTTACAACCCCAGAAGCTATTCGCAGATTAACGCTTTATCGAAATTAAACAGTTCTGAAAATTATATATATAAAATTGACTAATTTGTAAGTAAGATACAACAGTTGAAATGTTGGAATGATGTAAATAAAACATCAGTTGCGTTCTTCGGAAAGGACGTAGTGAGATAAGTTAAATCTAGTTACATTACAAAACACGGCATACTGTGTGTGAGACAACAGCCAGAACTCGTTTCAGAACAATTTTCTTATCATGGTGGAGCTAAACAAACAGGGGGAGATGAAGAATTGGGAAATAAGAAGAAGAAGAAGAAGAAGAAGAAGAAGAAGAAGAAGAAGAAGAAGAAGAAGAAGAAGAAGAAGAAGAAGAAGAAGAAGAAGAAGAAGAAGAAGAAGGAGAAGGAGAAGGAGAAGAAGAAGAAGAAGAAGAAGAAGAAGAAGAAGAAGAAGAAGAAGAAGAAGAAGAAGAAGAAGAAGAAGAAGAAGAAAAAGAAGGTGTTTCTGACAGTTTAATACAGTTCACAATCTAATATTCAGGCCATACCTTAGCCAGACGTTTAGCAGCTAAACACATAAACATAAAGTATACAGAGAAGCCCTAGCTTTCGCTACCCAGGACATGACAATTCCATAGCATATATTGCCGTGTGGGGTAGGGCTGGTTGATTTGGGTGGTTAGTTAATCGTCTGTAAGATTGAATCTTAACTCTTAAGTCCGATGCAATGGCGTCCAGGCCGTCTGAGCGGTGAACAGCCTGCAGATATCGGAGTAAAACTGGTGTAGATATGTTTTCTCCCACACGGAACAAAAGTATCATCCTCAAAGGATTGTGTTGCAAAACTTTCCTTCCTCCCTCCAAGCTTAGAATCTGGAGGTTCTTAATACCAGCACTGGCACTTTACAACTGCATAGAAGTATGTTAGAATACAATCAGGTCTTGATTCAGCACAGCGCTTACGGATAGGGGGAATCAGGTCAAGGTTTGTAATGTCTACTCCGTGGGTTTAGGTATTTCGTTGCCAACAAACTACGAGCCAATGCTCACTGGCTGCGGGTTATACAAATCTATAATTACAAGAAAGATGTTAATAGATCCAGTGTTAAGTCAATTAAGTTTGCTTTGTAATTTCCTAATTCAGAGAAAAGCCACTCAGGTATTTGACTACTGACAAAAAGGTGGAGTCTAGTTTATGTATATTCGTGTTAAACTTCTTCCAAAAGAAGCCAATGAATGGTTTGGCAATATATAGAGATTATCACCAGACAGTGTTCCGCAGAAAACAGTATCGTTAGGGAGACAATAAGCACCATGGTGTAGGCACAAACCACAGTATGATGCCGTGGTGAAATCGTTAAACCTCCTTCTCGCGCTCCGAAAATTGTGGATTCGATTCTGGACTGTCATTTGGTTCACGAGAACAGGTTTCTCTGAGACTCTTTGGACTCGTTGCTGAAGTTACGGAGATCATTCTTTGTGCAGCGCTTTCATCAGGCCTCCCTGTGGAAAGAAACCGAGCCATATGGGATGAACCTCGGTGCAATGAAATCGATACCATCCCCCGTAAACCTCTTTAAAAATATATCAGTTATTTATCCATTGTTCCCAGTCCCTGAATGTGCTAAGAGGTATCTGATTAGTCCAATTATATTATTACGTCTGCTGTCCGAATTTTCACAACATTTTAGACGACAGAACTATAGGGATTAAAGACAAAGCAGCAACATTGACCACTTAAAATGAAACAGCCTCAGAGAGTAATCAAATGTCTCAGATCCTTTCGCAAGACCATATTATGTCACGTCAAGACTATCTATTCAGTCCGAAGTCTAGTGTGAGGTTGTGTAAATATGAGTAAATCACACCGCCGTGACTCCAGCTTTGTAACTATCCGTACATCTATTCTGGAGAAATGATTGTGATATTTTTACTTAGACTCACACAAACGTGATTAAATTATATAACCATTTATCCTGGGTAGCTGCTTTTCTTAATACTCTAATTTGCAATGAGAGTAGAGAATTACGGCATGTCTTTACGATTACCTTTTGCATGGAGAATCTTCAGCTTGCTGAGAAAATTATGATTGATTGTAAAAACGTCTTTCATTATCCCGAATGTATCCGGTTTAATGGGATTTATCATATTAGGCATCAATGAAAAATATAACTTTCGCTGAAAAGTCGATGTGACGTTAATTGCATTTATGTCGTGTAGCATATTAAAATAAGAAATCATGATGCGTTTTTTTTTATTCTTCAAATGACAGCGGAGTGTACGTTAAAGTGGGGCCCATTATCTTGACACCAATCAATAAGTTATATTACGTTAGTTGAAATTTTGTGTGTTTTCTTGTCATTTCTTCATTGGTTTGTGCTCTATGCGGATGTACATAAACATGAGTGTTCAGTATTCTGTCTCTTAGTTCTGCGTTCTTTGGTAATATGTACTCATATCTGATAGAGTACAATAAATTACGAAACTGAGGAAGACAGACGAGAGCTGTGATTAATAAATTAAGATTGAAGAAGAAGTAGAAAAAGCAGAAGAAGTAGGAGAAGAGAAAGTAAAAGACGAAGAAGACGAAAAAAGGAAGACAATGAAGTAGACGATGACGATGAAGAAGAAAGAAAGAAAGAAAGAAAGAAAGAAAGAAAGAAAGAAAGAAGTAGAATAAGAAGACGAAGAAGAATGAGGAGGAGGTGGAGGAGGAGGAAGAAGAAGAGAAAGGGAGAAAAAGGGAGAAATTGGAGAAGAATTAAGAAGAAGGCAGATGAAGAAGAAAGAAGAAGAAGAAAAACAGAAGAAAGAGAAGAAGACGGAGAAGCAGGAAGTACAGGAGGAAAGTAAAGCGAAGAAGAAGCAGACACAGATGATATCGCCGAGGCAGAAATAGAACTCTTACAAATAATTACCGTTTAGCAAACAGTTATATCAATTATTAATAACTTTGTAGAGGTTTTTAATGTTTTTACAGTTGTGCGGACTATTACTTAATCAAATCTATGATAACAGTGTGGGTGGAAAAGAGAATTAATCAGTCTTCAGGAATCCCTGTGCAGTAAAAGGTTATAAAACGTCCTCCACGTCGATTTCCCAACAACTCATAAACTATGGCCATAACGTGGACAGAGAATAAGCGTTTTGTATACTGCATTGGACAAACAATACACGATTGCTCAAATATAGTGAACGTTAGCAATTAGGCTGTTCAAGCAGGTTTTATGCAAATAGAAAGAGTTGGTGTTAAATTTGAAATCACCGCAGGTACAACAGATGCACCACATTCATACAATATCTATGACTATGTTAAAACACAACAGATGCACCACATTCATACAATAGCTATGACTATGTGTTTTAATAGTTTCAGCTAAAAAATATTACCAAATTATTCACTTCTTATGATACTATGTGTTTTAATAATTTCAGCTAAAGTATTATTAAATTATTCCCTTCTTATGATATATAACTGCAGCAACCACATGAAGACACGCAGTGAAATATGCCAGGCAATAAACCGTGCAACACAGTGTTTGTGGCTACTGTGTTTGATGATGTTCAGCTTCATATAGGCATGCTTCATCGAATAGGGACAGGTTTACATGCACAAGTAAATAACCTTTGGTGCATCTGGCATATGGTGCTAGATGCATATTTGACAGACCAATCGGCACTCGATGGATGATGTCATCATCCTGATCACATCGGTCGCTTTAACTTCCCAAGACATGATAACCATTTCAGGCTGGGTCGTCCTGTGAATCCATGTCATTTCAGGCTGGGTCGTCCTGTGAATCCATGTCATTTCAGGCTGGATCGTCCTGTGAATCCATGTCATTTCAGGCTGGGTCCTCCTGTGAATCCATGTCATTTCAGGCTGGGTTGTCCTGTGAATTCATGTCATTTCAGGCCGGGTCGTCCTGTGAATCCATGTCATTTCAGGCTGGATCGTCCTGCGAATCCATGTCATTTCAGGCTGGGTCGTCCTGTGAATCCATGTCATTTCAGGCTGGGTCGTCCTGTGAATTCATGTCATTTCAGGCTGGGTCGTCCTTTGAATCCATGTCATTTCAGGCTGGGTCGTCCTGTGAATCCATGTCATTTCAGGCTGGGTCGACCTGTGAATCCATGTCATTGTTTGAAATTCGAACCCACACCGAAGCGGATCGAACCCATGACATGTTTACATGTCCTACAGGTAATGGTTTCTCCAAGTTAAGTATGTATTTATTTCTGCAGAGAAAACAGTCTTAACCTCCAGCTATATTTACCTGCAGTTCAGTGAGATTTACGATGTTTCACGTTCGCAGATGTCACGTCGCATATTTGAAAAGCCTGACTGTGTCTCGTAGAATACATCATATATTATTTCACTTTTTTATTTAAGTGACATTATTTGGGAAGTACAGAAGCGAAGAGGAGAACTGATGACCTAACCTATTTATGTTGTGGCCTAGAATATATTAAAAATTAATTGTTCAGACCCCAACGTTAATACTTGTGAAGAGACTACTGTAACTACCGTATATCTGTTTCGTGTAACGTATTGTGAAAAGTAACAAACGTACAGAGGGCTTTTAAACCCATTGAAGAGCATTTTGGTATATTGTGCTAGTTCCATATTTGTATATTGTATTCGGTTCTGGTTGAGCGCTGTAGTCAATATTACGGTGGACGTCTGTAAACCCAAGGACATTTTCTATAACCCATTTTAGTCTATGTTGACCAGGGAGCTATGGTCAATTTAATGAACCATCCATCTCGATGGTGGTTTGACCACACGATACCCTGGCCAGTGGAAGGGATGAAGGGAATGGTACACTACAGATGTTAAAATGCTATCACGGTGGGTTCGCATCAATTTAATAAACTATCGGTCTCTATCGAGATTTGAACACACGACCACCTGGCCATTGGTAATCGACCGTTCTTTCCACAGCGCTACTCCAATTTCCAATGCTTACTGTAATTAGGAATAAAACACACGGTATGGCTTAGAAAGGCGTAGACTTGTATACTTGTACCTACAATGTCGTGGAATCATCTGGCATGTGTATATGTAGAGTTAAGAATTTCGTCTGAGTTAATGAAAGGACGGTCGGTTGCGTGGTGGATAGACATGCATCCCGACCCGGTGGTCAAGGGTTCGATCTACGTCGGGGCAGATTAGAATGTTTAACACTAACTCAGCTTTAAAAGGGTACCAGAAAAGTGTCTTGTGAAGTAAAGACATCCTGCGTGATACTGAGCACTTCAGCCAACGAGTGCCGAATGGTCTATGAAATATGGCTTTGGCATCACATCATCACTAGCCTGAAGGCATTTAAACGGATCCTTTACATACTTCTCACTTAAAAAAACTGACTCCATTGTCTCGGTTTTTATTACGGCAGCCATGGCATTGTTCATGTGTTCCATGAGAATTGCTTCCGGTCTGAGGAACACAGGCCGCTTGGCCAAGCAGTCGGCATAACCTACATGAACTCGGATTTCTTCCAAACTTCACAACCTAATCGACCTCTAAACTGATCACTCGATGTGTGAGGTGAATATTCTGACTCAAAGACCAACACTCCTCCTTGGTCATCTGCTAATCACTCGGCTACTCTCTCCTTCCTCAGCCACCCTATCCTCTCTCGACCATCCGATGCTGCCTCCGCCAACAGATCCTTCCTCGACCACCCGATCTTCCCTCGACCACCCGATCCTCCTCGTAAATATATTCCTCCTCGTAATTCCATCCCTCCTCGAAAACCCGATCCTCCTAGTAAACCCATTCCTAATCGGAAACCAATTCCTCCTCGACCACCTGTTCCTCCATCTGATACCCATTCTCCCCACATCCACTTGTTCCTCACTCGGCCATCCACTCCTCTCATCTGAGATGCAATTGCCACTGAAATAAAACTGTCACAACTTGAAGAAAATATATAACACATAATATGTTTTGAAATCAATTAATTGCGAGGTCTAAACCAAGTAAAATAAGTTTTCATCGTTTTTCTTGGGACGATGCTTAATATGAAACACAAAATCGAGTTTATTTTTGTATATTTCGAGTTCATGAAACCGTTCATCAAGAAAAACCTAACACTACATCCAAAACTATTGACAGACATTAATGTGGAATTTTGTAATGACAATTATGCTGATTTGTCGTGATTTGTCCCGATGCTCATATTTAGTCAAGCATCCTTCTGTTTTTTTCCCCCTTAATTAAAAACAAAAAATACTGAATTTAATATTTTGAGTTGGATCATATATCAAGTTTGTACTGCCTGAAGGCGATTTAACAAATCTGTCATATTAGCAATAATTAGCAATAAATGTCTGAAAGTTTGTGTAAGCATTTAAAGCAAGAGAAATGCTCGTAGCGGAATGTTATAATTTTCGCTGATAGTCGTTTATTGCAACTGTCACAGATTGCTAATTATCAGCTAGACTCATTTTGCACAGCCTGAAATGGTTATATAAAGTTAATTGCATGTTCGTTACACCATTTCCAACCCCAGCATTTGTTGAATGTTTGTGATTTACAAAGCGAGTAGTGTGCCATTCTTTCTAACGCCGAAGTCTGACACCATCAAAATTAACGTAAAACAGACCTCTTCCAAATCCACTGGTTTGGGAACCTCGAATCGTTATGCCGGGGAATTATAGAAATTGTGCACCTCATCATCGCCTACGCCACCGGCGACAACTGAAATGGTTATAGAAATGTTACATGTCTTTTGCATGACGCTGCAGTCAGGCAATTTTATGCTCAGTAGTTTGCCATTGCTTTCTGGACGAGAAGTCAAAGTTTAAGTCCAGCTGACCGGTGTAGGGAATGAAGCTAATTAAACCCTGGCGACAACTGACCCCTGAAATGGTTATAGACAGTACATACTTGAAATAAAGTAACCCAGGTGGAATATTCCATAGTATAGGTTGTGAACTACAAACTGCGATAGTTCAGCGGCTAGCACGCGGCTCTGCCAGCTGGTGGTCATGTGCTTGAATTCCCCCTTCCCAACGTGAGGCGGACATTTTCTTACAGCTGACCCAGCCTAAAATAGTTATCAGGAAATGCTCTTGGAAGGTTGGCGTGATATTGACTACATAACTAATTGAGTGCTGATTGATGTATTAAATATGGCTACATCACTAACTGAGTGCTGATTGATGCATAAAATATGACTACATCACCCATTGAGTGCTGATTGATGTATTGAATACTAGCTGACCCGGCCCGGCTTCGCCCAGCTCCTGGCGTGGATTAATCTATCTATCTATCTATCTATCTATCTATCTATCTATCTATCTATCTATCTATCTATCTATCTATCTATCTATCTATCTATCTATCTATCTATTTATCTATCTATCTATCTATCTATCTATCTATCTATCTATCTATCTATCTATCTATCTATCTATCTATCTATCTATCTGCTTGCCTGCCTGCGTGCGTGCGTACGCGCGTGCGTGTGTGTGTGTGTGTGTGTGTGTATGTGTGTGTGTTGTTGTTGTGTGTCTTTGGCCCTTTCCCGTTCCCGTTGCGGGAAAAATTGGTTCGAAAACTTTCACGTATCTAAAATAGCTCCATTATTTTTACGAAATCTTTGAAGATGCAAAGTTTTTATGACTTTGTTTATACCAGACACGACTGCCTTTTCCCGTTCCCGTTGCGGGGAAAATGGGTTCGAAAATTGTCACGTATTTAAAATAGATGCATTGTTTTTATGAAAACTTTGAAAATGCCTTAAAGATTTTATCATTATATTATAACGCATATGACTGTAGATAACTACTTTAAACATTTTATGAAACTTAAAAATACTGGTTTGTCTGTTGTTGCAGATATCTCCATTGACAGGTCTACTATGGGTTAGTGCCACGTATCAACATAGTTCAAACCGTACAAGGTATAGTTAGTTAGTTAGTCGACAGATCATCCTCATTGCACATCGAACCATTCAGTCCATAAGTGCTCGGATCCCCTCCTCAGCAAATCCCGCAACGTGTAGCGGCTAACGACGCCAGTTCTGTGTTGGTTTATCAATCTTCTTTGGCTTCCTGCGTAGTGTTCTTGTTTGGCCACCCCTTTTTTAATTTGCTGTTCTCGCAGTCTGGCCATTGTTGTAGATTCACAGTCATCACTTGGTTCTCGCAAAAGTCTTACTTCTCGTAGAGCATTCAGGATGTCGGCCTGGTCCATGGCGCGCCCGCCCTCCACAGTAGCCTCACCTGCGAGCTTGTCAGCCCGCTCATTTCCTTGTACTCCCGCATGCCCTGGCACGAAGATGAAACTAATCTTTGCCAGACGAGACCGCTCCAGAGGCAGCAACCATTCTCTTCGGATCGATCCCTCCTCTATCCTCTTGATCATGTTCATTGAGTCGCTGAGGAAACAAGCCCTAGTGAATGTCTGTGTCTCGAGCCACGTTATTGCTTTACTTACTGCCATGACTTCCATGGTCAGGCTACTTGTGGTTTCAGTGAAAGCACCAGAGTCCTCCTTCACAATTCTCCCTCCAGCCTGAGCTGTAAAGGCCCATGAGCTTCTCACATGTCGGACGACCGACCCATCTGTGTAGATGACCGCGTCACCGTCTAGCGAATTCTCGAAAATCAACGCTTGTACTTCAGCCTCAACAGCAGCCGGATTTACGTACAAGGTATAACTATGTATCAATAGAGTTTAGATAGTGCAAGTTATAGTCATGTATTAACAGAGTTCAGACAGTACAAGTTGTAGTCGACAGGAACAGGCTGAACTAGAGTTAACAAAATAATAGTACAATCATCATGAAAGCGTGATATGATTGTTGAAAATGTAAGAGATGATATAAAGTGAGGAATTAAAGCAGCCATGAGCAGGACGTGCCGATTCCCTCGGTGAGCCCAGGACCAGGGCGCTATGTGTCGGCCCTGCAATTATGGAAGCAACCTTGGATGGCGGAAAATGTCATGGACTGTCCCTGCCTTCCTTTAAGGGTTGACCGTTGTCTTCGACCGTTCCAACTTGGCCAGCTGGGTTGTGGATGGTACCATAAAAGTGAGAGTCTCCCAGGAATGCTACCTGGTCAAAAAAGCACGCTATAGCCGGATGTGTCGGCCTAAGGGTTTCGGCCCAAGGGTGCATAACAGACACACCGCAATCACATCTGAAAAAACACTCCGGATGAACGCAAAGAAAAAGAAGAAGACACCTTCTACGGTGCAGACTAAATTATCTCCCAGCATGCCCGTTATTAATTCTTTCTGAACGACTGGTCATCACACCTGTGATCGTGGGCAGTCTCTATTCATCCTGAGCTTTCACACCTTGTGAGGTTGAGAGGTCCCAGTTTAAATTGCCTCCATCAGACTCTTCACAGTTGAGTGGTTTTCCTAGGTCCAGGTTTCATCCACAGCCTTCGCGGGTGAATGACTCCCTTCACGCGGTCCATTTCACGTCTGTAAAATTACCTTATCAGTTTGACACGTAACACCTTGAAGCTGGACTGGCTGGGCAGCTTGACGGCCAAATTAGGCTGACTCTATTGTTAACCCAGAGTGTCTTATCAAGCAGAACCTTTCTCCTGTATTCTGACAGAAGAGACCTGGCTTAAAATTTGAAGAGTGTCCCCATGTAGCAGCGGACCTTGGTGGTTTCTTTACTTGCAGGCTTTTTGTGAGTAATCTTACGTCAAGGCTAGGCGGTCTTGTACAATGCTTGTAGAGAATGCAGTTCATTCTTCTGTACTTTCTCTAAGTGGTCCATCAGATGTGAAACGAAATATATTCTGGTATGTTAACGTGGCGTTTTGCAACACGCTTAAACTTCCGATGCGATAATGGCGAGGTAGTCGGTTCGACGCCAGCATTAGACTGGACTTAAACCTTGACTTCTCGTTCAGAATGCAATGGCAAAATGAGAGTGAAATTACCTAGAAAATCAACTAAGGGTTGATCACACCGTCCCGAAAACGACATGCAGCATTTTAAAATTTAGATATTAAAAGCAAACCAAAGATTGATGCTCTATAATAATCACCTCCAAGGAAGTAAGCAAGTATCTCTGGTCCCATGATTAACATAAATTAGGTCACGTGATGACACTTTTTTCGGTCCACATGGTCTAGGCTAGTGAACGTATCTAGCAGTCCCGACATTCTGGATTCGAACTCAGCCGCAGACGATTTGGGAGCAGATCAATTTGGGTTGATTTTCATAATTGTATGAGCATCGGCCGTTAAGAAAGTACCGGTTATATAGTGAACATAAATTTGCCTTTAAAACTGTCGCAGACAACCAACAAATACTGGGGTTATTATGACGTCCTGTACAGGACATGCAACTAACGTTTTAACACGGCAATATAGTCAGTCCGAAGATGACTGTAAATATTGTGTACATGTCACAGTACCATTAATCTTGTTTTGTAAGTGCCCATGCAATTATTAATGAGACATGAATGTGATGTTTGCCCTTTGACTCCCACATTCGCAAAAGTGATTACACCAGTTGAACATTTTACAGGTGGTAGCTTTTCCATATACTTTAATTGTGCAACGAGAGTAGGGAATTGGCGTCTTGCTTTGGGGATTACCACTTGACGGGGGAACCTTCAGCGTACTCAGGAAAGTATGATTGATTGCAAATACAACTTTCCTTATACAGGAGTTTTCCCGTTTAATGGGATTTATGTTAATATGTTTCAATGAAAGATAGGAAACGCACTAAAGTCGATGTCACGTTAGCTGCATTTACCTAGTGTATTAGATAAAACAAGAAACCATGATTTTGTTGCCCCGATAAGGCATCTGTGTATATAATAAAGTGGATCCCATTATCTTGAGACCAATAAATAAGTTATATTAGATAAACTGCAATTCAGTATGCTTTATTATTATTTTACAATTCATTTGCAACCAGTGCAGCTTATATAAAACAAGGAGTTCAAGAAACCTAATTTTCAGCTCTGGGACCACATTTGATGTTTTCATGTCTGACGATGTATAATACATGATCATACATTTTGAAAATAATGAAGACAGATGAGAACTATTATAAATTATAAGTGGAAATGTAAGTAGTAATAGTGGTAGTTGTAGTAGTGGTGGTAGTGGTGGTGGTGGTAGTAGTAGTAGTAGTAGTAGTAGTAGTAGTAGTAGTAGTAGTAGTAGTAGTAGTAGTAGTAGTAGTAGTAGTAGTAGTAGTAGTAGTTGTTGTTGTTGTTGTTGTAGTAGTAGTAGTAGTAGTAGTAGTAGTAGTAGTAGTAGTAGTAGTAGTAGTAGTAGTAGTAGTAGTAGTAGTAGTAGTAGTAGTAGTAGTAGTAGTTGAAGAGGAAGAAAGTGGGCGTCTAAGAAGAAGAAGATGATGATGATGATGATGATGATGAGGATGAGGATGATGATGATGATGATGATGATGATGTTGATGATGATGATGATGATGATGAAGGAAAACGAAGAAGAAGAAGAAGAAGAAGAAGAAGAAGAAGAAGAAGAAGAAGAAGAAGAAGAAGAAGAAGAAGAAGAAGAAGAAGAAGAAGAAGAAGAAGAGCGGCATATACAAAGAAATAAAGACATCCAGTAGACAAGAGGTTCAAGAGCCACATGTACACAAAGCTCAACATACACTCTACAGAATGTGCCTGCGCAGGTAAGCACCTCAAACTTAATCACACATACTACAGCACCGTATGAAATACATCTCAGAAAGGTGTACTGAATAATTTCTTAGCCGTTATGAAACACTTATAGATGCCCGTAGCCAAGTGCTAGCTAAATGCATGTATTAAGCCACGAGTCACCTTCGTCATTGCTTCAGAGGGACATAGCCAGGTGTATCAGTTGTATCGCAGACCTGTAATTTAATTAACTTTCTGTATTGGCCCATACTTGCTGTGGACGATTTCCTGTTCAAGCAAAGAATGTGTGGAGGGATGAGTTTATCAATGCTGCACCAAACAACAAATGAATAGTATAGCAATATGCTCGATAGAGCGTTACAAACCAGAGAACAATTTGCCATACACATATTTTATAATATGGGCATATTAGTAAATATTCATTGAATTTGTTTGAAAGCAAGACTTTATACAATGATATCGCTATATTATGGCGTAACTTTTCAATTGTGTCGGAGATTAAATTGAATTTCACTGGTGTCTCACTATCACACTGTTTTCTCTGCCAGTTGTAAAGGTTTTTTTTTTGTTTGTATTTTTTGTCAGTCATGGGTATGATTGTCGGACAGGGTTGTTGATAGATAATATACTGTGATTTCTTTTCTTTGTAGGGATCGATGCCTTTCAAGAAGTTATGAAATCCCTAAACAATAATGTCTTTCTTCTTCTCCCGC
The DNA here is from genome assembly GCA_014155875.1 of Cepaea nemoralis. NCBI lineage: Eukaryota > Metazoa > Mollusca > Gastropoda > Stylommatophora > Helicidae > Cepaea > Cepaea nemoralis. Next base: position 483,387 of record JACEFZ010024953.1, on the reverse strand, counting down.
CTTGAGCCCCCCATTGAGGCTTAGGCGCTATTCCAACCCTGGCCAAGTCGCCATATCTGTAACTATATTCTGCAACTTCCTCCATGCCTTGCCAATATTATTTATGTCTGTAATTTTGTTCTCAATGTTGTTTGTTTTTGTTTTTTTGTTCCCCACTATTTCCTTCGAACTGTGGGTTCCAGACAAGAGAGTGTCATGTTATATTGTCCACATACTTTCTCAGTGTGTGTCCTTTCCAATGTCAGCGTCATTTCGTCATCTCTTGATTCATTGGAGTTTGTTTAGGCCTCTCCTTGAGCTTTACATTGGTGATTCCATCCTACCATTTTATACCCACTATTACGCGCACGCACCAGTTAGTGAATGTTTGTACATAAATTATTTGGAATTTTTGTTTTATATGTCTTCAGTGTTTGTTTAACCTATACAGTACTACCGATTTTACATTGGAGTTAAAATTCCAAGTTTTGTGCTATAATTACTTTCATTTGACTTCGACACATTTCCTTGTGACATAAGTTGAGTTGCGTTAAGAAACAGCATCGCTGCACTCAGGACATTCCCGCGCGCGCTCCGTTCCATCGAACAACAGCCAGCGAAAAGTCATACTGATAATGGTTAATGGTTTCAACGACCATCTGACTGAAGATTCCTTGTAATATGAAAGTTCCTCTTGCCTTTTGTATTCTTATTTTATTTTCCCTCATTCATATCTACATTGCTTCACACATAGGTGTATTACTGCACGAGTAAAGTGAGGTTTTACCGAGGGAACAAGGGTTGTTATTTGCTTGGTTTTATCTCATTATCTTTTTTTCTACCCTACCAATGTTTAAACCCAGCAAACAATCATCTTTTTTTCGCATATCCTTTACAGGACATCGCTGTTAACACCATCCTTTTACCGCTGTCGTTGATTTCTTGGCAAGATTACTCTCAGTAGTTTGCCATTGCTTTCTGAGCGGCCGGCTCACTTATCCCGTAAGTTACCAGCGCGGCGAGAACCGTTTCCAACTCTCGCGCGCTGCGTTACCCTACGTGGATAAACGGGATTACGGAGAAATCCGTTTAACTCCTCGGTCAGGGAGACCGGCAAAACAATAATCTACACACTTTAATAATGAACATAATTAAATGTAAAGATAACGGTATCTTCTTTCTTTGCACCCTCTTCCTTCTACTCCTTAATTCCTCCTCCGCTCCATCTTCCGCTTCTTCTTCTTCTTCTTCTTCTTCTTCTTCTTCTTCTTCTTCTTCTTCTTCTTCTTCTGCTTCTTCTTCTTATTCACAAAAATCATAATCATTGTCATAATCATTATCATCATCTCACCAGATCTCAGCAGTGGTAACAGGAACAGTAATTTATTCTTATAAAGAAAGAAAGTTAAGTGAATAAATATTTTCAAGACATTCAGAAGTTAAAAGTTAACAAACGGGTTATGGATTTCTGGTGTTTAGTCTTGCCGTCGGTGAAACTCATTAGTCTTTTTGAAGTCATACTTGGTATATCCTTCTACAATAACTACCATGTATGGCGTGAACATACTTTACAACATTGTAACATAAATAGCTCAAAACACATCCTACAACATTGTACCTTATATAGACTTAATTTTTTTGCCTCTATGTGAGAAGAATACAGATGGACCATAATGTCTTATCATCATCTTGTCTTGTTCCTCTGGTACCTTGCGGTGTCAGGGTGAAGCATAAACATCATGAGAGTACCCGCTTACGGGCTTCCCACGGACTCTGCTATTCCCTCAGTCCATCGTTTACATGACCGGCCTCTTCTTCTGCTTCCATTTGGTATGTACATCATTGCTTGTTGTAGTACACTGTTAGTTGGTAATCTAGTTACATGGCCACGTCATTTAACTTGCTACCTTCTAATAAAATCTAACGCTGCTATAATCCCAAGTTTAGTCCTGATTTCTTCATTTCTGATTTGCTCTCTTCTTAATACATTGCGATTCTTCTCAGGAATCTCATTTCTGTTGTGATTTTTCTTTTCTATTTTTTTTTTTCTGTAATTTTCCAGACTTGGCATTGGTAGCATAGAGTTGGTAGGAAGACTGTGTTGTGGAGTGCTTTCTTAGTAACTATTGATATGTGTTTGTTCTTTAGTATTGGTGCCACTTGTCCAATGAGTTGGTTTGCCTTATTGCATCTATTTTCAATCGCGTCGTCTGATTTGCAATTTGGCGATATTATGCTTCCTAAGTACTTGAAGCTCTTTACTTGTTTCAGTGGGCGTTCTTATAGATGAATCTTTGTTGTTTTTTCTTCTTTGGTTATAGTCATTACCTCGTTTTACGGATACTAATTTTTATGCTATGTTCCTTACACACTTCGTTTAGACTACAAGGTGTTGACTGTGCCTGGCCCTGCAGCCAGTAGGGTTAAGATCGGTAAACCTCTTCCAGGATGGGTGAACAGTGAAAATTAGTAGCCGGCCGATGACCCGCAGACTGTAAACATCAACACCACTATCCGTGGTATAGACCTGGAAACCATGACCGCAAGGACACGGACCAACAGGGCTCAGGCTCGCCAGGGGGGAACGGACTCCCCTTGGTCAGACGTTTCTGTCCTAAACCTGCGACTGGCCTAGCAAGCCAGCATAGGATTTGTATACTGCTCGTAGAAAAACTAAGAAGTATAATCGGGCAGACCCAAGTGAATATAAACCGGGTTCAGCAATTTTAAAAAGATAGATAGGCACATTGAACATCTGCGGTTTTAACAGTAAAGAAGAATAATTCATGGAAAATATGGAAACAAAGGAAAACTGAACAGATGGTAATAACGGACACCAGAATAAAAGGGAGAGGATGCAAGGAGATCCACCACATTTATACGTTTGTCCACTCCGGAGTGGAACAACAAGAAAGGGCCAGACACGATGTAGGAATAGTCATTGAACCAAGGCTAGCAACACGAATAATATAAATGAAATCTGTATCACAGAGAATCATAATAGTGAAAATAAAAGAACAATCAATTATTACATATGTACACATATGCGCACCATGTAATACAAGCAAAATATGAGCTATAATGCGAGGAGTTCTTCGAAGACATCCATGACATACTAAATAAAATAGAGAAGCAAGACAGTATCATAGTTATGGGAGACTTATATGCAAGACTAGGACGTAACTGAACGGACATAGAAAAACATTTTGGAGCTTTTGGAGACTAACACAATGAAAGAAATGATAATATAAGTAGACTGATAGAGTTATACAGCCAGCACTACCTCTATATAACAAACACATTCTATAAACATAAAGACTCACGCATATACACCTGGTACAAATAAAACGATCTAGATATCAAAAGCCAAATTGATTTTATATTAACAAGGAATAACAGAAAGAGGAAAATATTAGATGCAAGGGCAGTGCCCAACTTAAGTATAAACACAGACCACAAAGCAGTTGTTATCACAATAAGATTCAACAGAAGAAGAAAGTTAAGATCAGGCAAATAAATGCCATGCGAATTACTAAATTTAGATAATCTCAAAAACGAGGCAGTGAGGACCAATTATGAGAAAGAACTAACTGAAATCTTTGTCAAACTACCTATAGAAAGAAAACCAATGAAAGAAAAATATGAAATGTGCAAATCACACATTTTAAATATTGCATAAATAAGACATGGAACCACACAAAGAACGCAAAACACGGGAAAAGAACATAACAAATGGGTGGAATGCTGAGGTAAAGAAAGCTGTAAATGACAAAAAGGAAAAATATAAAAACTGGCTACAGAGCAAACATGACTGTGATTACATATAATATAGAATAGCAAGAAGACATGCGAACAGAATAGTAAAGAGAGAAAAACAAAAGGATGGGGAGGAATATGGTGAAATTCTAAATAATACCTACATGGAGGCAACTAGAAACTTCTACAAAAAGATCAATACAGTGAGAACCAGAGCAGAACCCTTCGACCCAACTGAAATAATTAACAGCGTAAAATGAGAACCAATAAGTGAATAAAGACAGATCCTAAAAGATGGAGGCAGTACTTCGAACAAATTCTTACCATTCCTTTAGATGCCACAGAAACTCGGGAAACCGACACAGATGCCCTCGAAGAACTAGAACCATACAAACTGAAAAAAAAAAAAAAAATTATAAATTGGAGAATCCGTCAGGTTAGCCCCACTGATTACATCTACGGGATAAGACAAAATACCAAATGAACTAATTAAAGTAGCATGAGAAGTAGGAACGCCATAGTTACATAGACTATTTAACCATGTTTGCGTAGAACAACAGACACTGCGAGCCTGGGGAAACGCCATAATTATTCATGTTTGTAAAATACAATGGCAGTAAAACAGACTGCACACAACACAGAGACATTTCTCTTTTGACTCATATTCTAGAAATATTTTGCAAGATTCTTGAGAAAAGTTTACAAAATAAGATAAAACACCAGCTCAATGAAACATAACGTGGATTTTGAATAAACAAATGAAGCACAGATGCCATCTTTGCTCTTAGAAAATTTACAGAAAAATCAATCGAATTTAATGAAATATTGTTCTAAGCCTTTGTCGACCAAGAACAAGAATTTCATAGAGTATATAGAAACAAGCTGTGGGAAATCCTTAAACGATATGTAGTGAGTACACATCTAACAACCATATGTAAAAGCTTATACAACAACAGTGAATGCATAGTGAGAACAAGTTAAGGACACTCAGAACTCCTTGTGACGTTTTGTTGTCATCTAGCAGTGTTTCCAGGAATCGTTGTCTCAGAGGTGCTACCATATATGGACAGGAGTAAGCCAGCGATACAAAATTACGACGGGAGAAATAATTGAAACTAACTTTGTTTAAGTTATTAGTTATCAGTTATCAGTTGGGGTATCTTCATTGCACTCCGGACAGATCCATAGGTGCTCAGATCCCCCCCCTCCCTCCAGCATATGCATCAGCGTCCGGTGGCTAATAGTGCCAGTTCTGTGTTGGTTGACGAGGCACCTCGTTTTCCCGATGTACCTCTCGCGTCTGGCCGTGCCGATTCTTACTCCCAAGTCTTTCATCCTGGACAGCGATGTGGATTCACTGACGTCAAAGTCCTCTGTTCTCGCCATATCTTTGAGGACGTTAATAATATCGGCACGATCCATGGGCTGGCCATCTACAGAGGGTGCAGAGCCAGCCAGTTTATCAGCTCGTTCATTTCCCTCGACTCCCGCATGTCCCGGGATGAAGATGAAGGTGACTTTACGGACAACAGATTTCCGCAGCGATTCAGTCCACTGTCTACGTACAGATCCAGCTTCGACCTTCTGAATCATGCTCATTGAGTCACTTAGTACACACACGTTGGTATAATGCTGTGATTCCAGCCATATGAAAGCCTGTGTAACTGCCATCACCTCCATCGTCATGCTGCTCGTGGTCATAGAGTGGGCACCACTGGATTCTTGAACGGTTCGGCCCGCTGAACGGGCTGTAAATGCCCACGCACTTCTCTGCTGCTTTACAACAGATCCATCTGTATAGATGAGCACTTCGGGGCTATCTGAGTGTTCATAGATGAGCGCGTTGACTTCTGCATTGACAGCGACAGGGTTCTGCTCTCTGCACCGTCTGTCGAGTGTGATAATGCAGGAGAAAGTGCACTTAAAAGCTGGAGGCACCGGCACCCATTCCTTGCCGGGGTTGATACTGGTAAGACTGCAGACCTGTCTGACGACATCTTCCGCCCGACCCATCCATGATTTGCCTCTCTTTAGCCTGTCACCCTTTTCTCTGAATATAGCGTCATGCAGAGGGTGCTGCTCATCTGCACTTATTTTTAAGTATGCACGAGCTCTCCAGATCTTGATCCTGTGTTCCATTGTCGGGAAGTCAAGGAGGTATCTCATTGCTACACAGCTGGTGTCTTTCGTGCAGCCCAAAATGATGCGCATGGCTTCGTTTTGTACCTTTTCAAGTCTTCCAATCTGTGTAGGGCTGACAGTGAGGATGGCCAGGGCATACTCGATGCGTGAAAGCACCAGTCCTTGAAACAGAAGTATTAGCAGTCTTTGCTCGATATTGGCAGTCGCCATGACTCTCATTGCTGACAAACCTTTTGGAGCTTTCATTATAACATAATCGACATGATCTCTGAAGGACAGGCTTCGATCAAGCCTCACGCCAAGATATGTCATTGACTGGGTTCTACTCAAAAGGCTCCCATCCATTCTTACTGCAGGCAGGTCTGTGTTCACAATATGGTTGTTTAGGGAGAACCATGTAACTGATGCCTTTGCAGGGTTGACAAGGGCACCGGCATCAGCGCACCATGAGGACATTCGATTTAGTTCGCCCTGCATATCATTGGTAACCACCTGTCTATCTCGACCCTGTCGGTACACGAGAATGTCGTCAGCAAATGACAGAGTCCTACCCCTCCCGTCCAACTGTTGTTCAGTGATCGGCACCGTACACGCGTTGAGCGTTGAATAGTACTGGTGACAGTGGGGAACCCTGCGGCAATCCTGGACATATCGTTATCAGCTCAGAAGGCCAACTCCCACATCTTAGCACCACCTTCCTTTGGACCTTTGAAACTGTGTTTCAAATTCAGCCCAGTGATTGGTTGAGTCCCTGGCTAAAAAGTTGTAGCTTAACTTTACAAGGTGCGAGTCCCTACACTTGCCTTGTAATATTTAAGTTAAGCGGGTCCTTCCTTGATATAGGGGAAGTATTTGTGTCGCCCAATTTCTTCTTTGCGCCATCTGTACACATATAAATGTGTTATATTATATGTTATGAAAGTGCCTTTGATGCAACAAGTATCATTGTTGGTGTGGATTGTGAAAACTGTGAGATTAGAATTTCATTGAAGGTATTGCCTGAGCTTCGCAATCTGCGAGACCACCATGTTTGTCCAACTTGTTCTCCTAATGCTTGCAATCTCAATCTGCTATGAGTAAACTTTCTTATATGCTTTGTGAATATATCTTACCCTAAATGCATATAAACCGCATATTGTCTGTGTGTTGTAACGTGTCCTTTCTAAGTGCATAGCTTGAACCTCTACGCAATGCTGCAGAAATATTACTATCTGCGTATAACATGAACAGTCTTTTCAGGTTGAGGAAATGTTCTTGATAGGCTTTAGCGCGACTTCTCGTGCACTTGGGAGTTAATCCTTTTGTTTACACTGTTTGTAAATACACAGAGGTGTGATTATCTTGTAATCTTTTTTTATAAATAATATTATGGGAATGTCATGTTGTCATAAGTTATAATCTCAAGTGAGAAAAAAAAGGAAAACACATCATATATTCAAATGACTTGCAGGACGTGCTTTCTCTGTCCACAATGCACTATTCATGCATGGGTGAATATTTTATGTTCAGGAATTTGTCAACAACATTTTTAATGTTTGCCAAACTGCAGAAGTTATTCCTAAAGTCAGGGCACTTCTTATGTTCGCAGCATTTGGTGGGTTGTACAACAGCGTTCATTAAACCCCTGCTTCTAATAATCAGGCGGAAACAGAACCATATGTTCTTGCTTTCTAGTTTGATAAGTGGGAGGAATATCCCATGAATGGCCCTTGCATCATTATAATATGAATAGATTCATATTTGTCTCTGTTATGAGTGTTATATATTCTGTTCAAGATTGTTACTTCCACTGCTGGAGTAGACATTCTAATTTTACCCAGTGGGGACTGTCACGGGATACTGTGAGTTAATGATTCCCTGATAAACTAGTAAGATTAATTACAAGGTATGAGGAGGGTTAACAATCGAGCTTTCTGTCTGGAACGAGGACATAGTGCCGGTCAGTGACCGAAAGGTATAGAATTCAGGGACAAGTGTTCGCAGAGGTCATTGCCTGACGATCTTATCGGACGGACACGGGAAACGGGGAGATCGCGTTGTGGAAAAACGAACGGAGACGGCGATCAAAGGATTCGGACGCTTGGGAAGTACTAACCCAGGGAAACAGCGGAGGGACGGAAAGGAACGAGAAATTAACAATACGTGAATTCACAGACGTTTGATGTGGGGACTTACGGCAAATTTGATTGTAGATCAAACAAACAACGAAGGATTGGACACTGAGTATAAATGAATGGAAAACGGGTTTTGAAGCAGTGTGTGTTCCAAAACTGGGCCGAGATATTTATGTATCCTGAAATAGTAAAGAAATCATCCCTTGTAATGGGATAGAAGGGCTTATGTGCTGATAGATTTCAATGCTGGGATTTACATAAATTCTATATATAAGGTAACACTAACCTTAGAGTAATAGTTAGCATAGGGAAATATGTGTTTGTGCTTAGGGTTTACCATTGCTTTCTATTAGTGAATAGTTTAGACTTTAGTGAATTCTGCAGTCTTATGTCAGAGTATTCTTTCGGAAGCTTTTCATTACGGCTGGAGAAAGACACTCACATAAACAGTAATATGAAGCAGACTTAAATCACCTGATTTAATATTTATTACCCAGGTTCCAATACACCTCCTGGCATATCAAAGAAGATAGAACAGCACGTCTCTTGTACAGAGAAAGCAGTGTTGATAATAAAGGAAAGAACTTTCACTTTAATCAGGCCCTTCACGGGGGCAGAGAAAGTTTAGAAAATACTGGAAATAACGATCATTATAAAAAGGCAGGATGACCCAGAACTGAAAATAATGACACTGTAAATTAATATAAAGACACAAATGAATCATTCATGAAGAGTTGCATGAGTACAAAAGGTGTTCATAAAAGAACGGAATACCGTGTGTAGAACGTTTGCAGGACCAATAGACAGTGCTAGACATTAGCTATGTGTTTTCCATTGTGGATTTATTAATTAACGAATAATCAAAGAAAACCCGGTCTAAGCATAAGACTTACCGTGATCACATTACTTTACGGTGATACAGTGGTGAACAGTTTTTTTCAATAACGGATTTACCTCCAGACTCAAGCTGAACGGAGCATCCAGGGTGAGAGCTGTCCAGTTATATGTGTGACGTCTTGTTGTATGGCCGTTTATGACGGAGCGAGAAAGGATACGGCACATACGATTTCCAGAGTCATAACTTGCACTCACACTAGCAGACACTACCAACTACATATACACAGTCCATACTTACACCAGACATAGTTTTAGTTAATAAATCTTTTATTAATTGTTGAAGGAAACTGTTGTCGGAGTATGTGATGAAGGAATAAGAGAGAGAGAGAGAGAGAGAGAGAGAGAGAGAGAGAGAGAGAGAGAGAGAGAGAGAGAGAGAGAGAGAGAGAATAGAAGACAGAAGGGAGGAGTGTAGACTAAAGTCAGTCAATAATCCAAAATTATAATAAGCTAAAGGTGTGCTTGTTGATTCCACTTTCCTCCCGGGACGACAAGCGACAGGGACAAGCATGTGACATTGATGATGATGATGATGATGATGATGATGATGATGGTGATGGTGGTGGTAATGGTGGTGGTGGTGGTGGTGGTGGTGGTGGTATTGGTGGTGGTGGTGGTGGTGGTGGTGGTGGTGGTGGTGGTGGTGGTGGTGGTGGTGGTGGTGGTGGTGGTGGTGGTGGTGGTGGTGGTGGTGGTGGTGATGATGATGATGATGATGATGAGGATGAGGATGAGGATGATGATGATGATGATGATGATGATGATGAGATGATGATGATGATGATGATGATGATGATGATGATGATGATGATGATGATGATGATGATGATGATGATGATGATGATGATGATGATGATGATGATGATGATGATGATGATGATGATGATGATGATGATGATGATGATGATGATGATGATGATGATGATGATGATGATGATGATGATGATGATGATGATGAAAGAAGTCTTGTGTATGTCTATACAACAAGAAGAGAATGGTGACTGGTCTGGTCGTTGGCCTTTTGCCATTTGTTATTTGATACTAATGTTGTGTGCAGTGATGGAAAGGAGATGATGAATTCTTGACATGAGGCCTATGTCTCGGAGATCCTTGTCATTTTATTACAGGTGTATTATCAGAATGTTTGGATGGTTACGATGTCTCTAACTCCTCATAAAGTTCCCGTATCAGTCTCGAAAACGAGTACTCATTGAGTGGACACCTCAGTTAACTCTACAATAAGAGAAGAGGGACTGGAGCGAAACACTCTCCCTTCTACTCCCTTTGTTTTCTTTTATTTATTTTGTGATATAATGTTACCACAACATGGGTTTTGTTATTAATGTAACTCGATTGAGTTCTTTTTTTTTAATTTTGTAGCGCTGGAAAGGTACCGATGGAATATTGGCCGTAGATGTACAGTCAGGACTTTGGGTCCACTGAATTAATGCCTGCTGACGGTGAGAAGTTGGAATGGTTTACATGAAATACAGGAGTCCTTCGTCATCTCATTGCTTGTAATGAAGGAGATATTGCTTTCTGTATATACTGAAGAGGAATGTTTCGTATCCGAGGGACCCTGGCCTCAACGTAATCATGCTTATTACAGAACAGGAAACTGGGTTAACAGCCTGCTTCTGATTCGTACCTGATGGAGTTTGGAGAATGCAATTGTTTTCTGCTGAACGCACTGGATATTTATGTCAACAGCTGCGTACACGAATGGATTACTGACTACGTTGAATTGCCAATTCCCTATATCTGGGAGTTTCCGGACGGCGTTCAACATTAGAGTGTCTGCAAGAGCGCGAGGATTTGCCTGTTCTGTATGGATACAGAGTGATAACCTCGTTAGGAACTCACCGCCGGATTTCACATTCAACTGGCCTATACAAGAGGCTAATGGGTAATCTAGAGTTCACCAGCATTGAACAGTATGGATTCGCCAACTGCTTTGCGGACTCCCAGCCTTGTTTGTAAAATTATATCCATCATATCCCAGATATGTGCTGGCAGGCACTATACCCAATTCAGGTCATTCCAGTCATATATTTAGCTGGACAATGTCATACTATTTATTCTCCATATATGGGCTGGAAAGATTATGCCCACTTCAGGTTAGCACATTAAAGAATCCACTTGGACAATGGCATGTCCTTTACACTTCAGAAATGGTATGGAAAGTTTATACCCACTTCAAGTTTTCCATTCAAGAGTCTATCTGGACAACGTTATGTATTACATCCGCCATAGATGTGATGGAAAGTGCTGTGCCTAACTCTGGTTATATCAATCGTGTGGACAGCTGGAGACTTATATGCCATGTCTACATCAATCTGTTATACCACGTCAGAATGTTCCAAACAGAGCTCCTTAGCAGCTGTGACTTGGTGGATTATGTGCAGAGTGGAGATATATATTATTCGGTTGGATTACCAGTTTGTGTGAAATTCCAATCTCCCATAATAAGTGGGAATACGTGCCAGCTGTTTCTGGATGATACCAATTGGGATTGTAGCCAGACATTTTAGATGAACTTACACAGGAGAAGAAGTTACTAACAGTCACGTAGGATAGTTTTAGAGACTAATTGGTTGGATATATTTCTTTATCCATGTCTTTGTATGGATTAGATTTCATTTGGTTTGGTTTTTACACATGTTGTTTGTTATGAACATTTTTGGCGGATTTTGGGGAGACTTGTTCTGTTGTTCTGACTTATGTGTGTGCATGAATATAATAATGCATTTCATGTATATATCACCATGATTCAGCGAACAGGATTTCTCCTCGGACCCAATGTTTATTAATACACTGTTTATGTATGACAAAGCCTTGAAGTTGATTCATTGTGATGTTTTGTCTAACAGTGGTTGTTCCCATCTGTTATATAATACAATTGTTGTATATGGCAGTTGATATATGTCACTGTTTATATAAATGTTGGGGATTACAAGTGAGGCGGGAGCCCTACACATAGACAAAACTTCATTGTAGAGTGAGTAGTGCCTCTGTTGTCTGTTGTAAAAATTCCCGGATCCCTCTGCCTTCTACAGGAATCAATTCTTCTGTATTAGGTTGAATTTGTACCATTTTTTCCTTGTTCAATTCTTGGGGGTTCTTGAGCCATTATATGGTTTCCTCAAAAAGGCTATTTGAGAATGAAAACCCATTTCATCCGGAATACTCCTAGCAAACTTGACCTTATTCTCATTTATTATCTTAACACCGCACACCCTTCGTCATAAGATATGAAGTATAACAAGATTGTGTCCTGTTTCCCCCCCCCCCCCCCCTGTTGTTTATAACCTATGTAGACAGCATATGTAAAGAAATTGACAAATAGAGACCGCAAGAACACCGCATGACGAACAGAACACAGAAGAAGAACCAATAATTACACCATTAAAAAACTCTTCATTGCGGACGATCAAGCACTAATAGCAACATCAGATGAAGAATTACAAGACCACGTGTATAATCAAAGCATAATGTGTAAGGAACATAACACCATTAATACAGAGATAATAACTATAACCAAAGAAGAAAAAAGTAACAAAGATTAATCTAATAGAACACCCCATGTAAAAAGTAAAGAGCTTCAGGTATCTAGAAAGTATAATATCATCAAATGCAAATCAGAAGACGATATTCAAACTGGATGCAAAAAGGCAAACCAACTCAATGGACAAATGGCACCTATGCTAAAGAATAAACACGTATCAATAGTTACTAAGAAAGCACTCTACAACACAATATTCCTACCTGCTCTGAATGACAGAAAAGGAGTGAAGAAAAATCACAAAAATGGTAATGAGATTCTTGAGAAGATTACTCAATGTATCAAAACGAGAAAAAAAAAATTAGACATGAAGAAATCAGGACTAAAGAGGAGGTTATAGCAGCGATAGACTGTAAAAGAAGGCAAAAAGTTAAATGGTTTGGCCATGTAACTAGATTACCAACTAACAGTATACCACAACAAGCAATGATGTACAGACCAAATGGACTCAGAAGAAAAGGCCGGCCACTTAAACGATGGACAGAGGGAATAGCAATCTCGATACATGAAGCCCGCTGTGTATACTTCACCTCGACACCGCAAGGTACAAGAGGAACAAGATGAGATGATGGGATGAGACAGCTCAGAACACATTCTACAACAATATTCCAAGCTGACGAAACAAAAAGACTTAGATTTACAAACAAGGTAACAAAAGAGACAACAAAGAAATAAGAATTGGAGAATCAAGGAATTGCAAACTCTACAACGGTGTGACATATATATCTCAGCCAACTGCCTGGGCAAACATGGAGCAAGATACTTGGGCTGTCCGTACCTGCAACGACACAGAGACGCCTTAAAGATCGCTACTACCACGAAGACATCAGTCAAAGAAGCAATGCGAAGGGGCGAGACAGCCACGGGTATAGCACAAGCTGAAAAAGATTAACTGCAAAAACAGATAGACGAGTTGAAGAGACAAGTCAAGGCACTGCTGACGCCGACTCCGAATAGTGACAGAGAAAAACTACTGGCGGAAATGAAGGTGATTCAGCAAAACATCAAGCAAGAAGTAGAACATATGGCACTGATTAAGAAGGAGAACGAGGAGATCCTACAAACCATTAAATCAGAGCGAGAACTACAGAAAACTGAAATGGAAATACTTCGAAACAAAACAACAGAAGCCAAACACGAAAGTACATAGAAATCGCAGGATGAAAACCAAAAGACCGAGCCTGAACCGCAAACGAAAGCCAGCAGCTCAACCACGGCGCCCGAGACTTTCAAAGGGAAGATAATATCCCACCAGACAGCCGAAGAAAACCGAGATGAGCACCCTGACAACGGAATAGAAGACGACCCGTTAAAGCCAGGATGGCAAGCAGAGATAACGAGGATATACGAACTCAAGTGCGAGGAATACAGAAAGCGCATGGAAGAAAAGGAAAAGAAGTACAAGAAACTCAACCGGAAACCAATGCCCCGCCGTACCGCCACAATACCAGATTTAAAACTCACAGATGAATACACATGGCATTACCATATAGAAGACGGAGAAATCATCCCATGGCTGACCACGGAGGAAGCAATCAAAAGACAGCAAGAACTCAAACGCGGGAAGCAAACTGAAAGAAAGCGCAAGGAAGCATATCACATCGAAAAGATTCTACAGTTAATTCACAAATGAGAAGGTAAAATTACCAAATAAAAAGTCCTTTTAAGGACTGCAACCAGTCAGGCCAGGAGCCGGCGCGAACAAAGAAAACCACAAGAGGAAACATGCACAAAGGACAGCCGACGACCGATCCCTCTGCTGACGTCACAGACACAAACGTTACATAACCAGTCCCAGATAGAACTTACTCGTAAGAGCGCACAAGATAATAATTAGTGTGAACGAACCCACAAAAACCATGGACCTCAACAATAACCACAGCTGAGGAAGCAGGTTGAACGAGGCCGAATTTGGAATTTTTGTTTTGAAAATTGGAATTGGAATCTACAATATTGTACCATATATAGCTAAGAATGCATTCTACAACAATTGTACCATATACAGCTCAGAAAACATTCTAGAGCAATATACCAAGCTTACGAAACAAACAGACGTAGATTTACACACAAGGTAACAGAGGAGACAACAAAGAAACACGAATCGGAGAATCAATGAATTGCAAACATTGCAAACAATGTGAATTATTACACCGTGAATTAAACGCACATAACCAGTTCAGAATAATAATCATTGAAAATAATTACCAGAAATGCCCATTTATTATATCATTTCCATTAATAAATTAGTTGTAAATGGCAATATTGAATTAGCTAAGTAATTATCTCTGTCTGTTTATCTGTCTACCCGTCTGTCAGACTATCTGTCATCTCTCACGCAAAATTCGCTTGCATTTTGGAATAAAGGCTGGCAGAGATGTCAGTATCTGTGTAAAAATGTAAATATTTCACAGGGTCACGAGAAATGTACTCGCATGTTAAAGGTGGCAAGGACTGTTAATGAGACTAATATTATCCGGAGAATGCTAAAACTAGAAATTAAATGGACGAAACACGCAAAATGAGTCTGGAAAATGTTCAGAAATAGACAAAGTCACAAAGTAAACTCGTTAATGACACAAAACGAACAGACAACACACAATTGGACATTCTGTGCCGATACTAAGAAAAGAGAAGGCATGTAAGATTATCAGAAAGACGACAAGCATAAAGGAACCTGACTTGCTCAAATTCCTTGAAAATATCAGTATTTCAATCATACGTATCACATACGAACAATAGTTGCGAGAAACCTGATAGCTCAGGCTGGTCGATAAGGGACTAGCAAGGACAAGAAGAAGACAATGACAATGTCTACAACAACGGCGACTTTACATAAAAGGAAAGGGAATATTTTGATTACTTGATACTGCTCTGGACCTCATCCATACAGTCAGTGCCAGCATGCCAAGACCGACAAGGACTTCAGGAGGCCTAACGCTAACAGAAAGTGCGCCAACTGCCTAGGCAAGCTCCCCCAAGGTATCTGGTTGCCCCTGCCACCAAGACAGCAAGAAAGCTATGAATTTCGCCATCAAATCTAACCTACCATATAATGAGGCTAGGAGGCAGTGTGAGGCTACCAATCGACTTACAAAAAGTGGCAATGCACAACTGGAAGGCCAACTGAAGGACTTGAGATCACAGTTCAAAAGCATGGAGGAAGAAAAAGACAAAAGGCAAGAGACACAAATAACAGCCGCTCCGCAGATCCTGGGCGAAATAAAGCAAATTCAGCAGAAGATTGAGCAGGGTGTCGCTAGAATGGCTGGGGAAATATGCGGAAGAACAGGAGAGACACAACTGGTAAAACCCCCTGAAGGAAACAGCACCATATGACGGGGTGGGTACACAATTACTCCAGGCCTTAACAAGTGCGCGACTCTGTCCCCATGTAAAACAACAAGATGAACCGAAGTCAATTACAGCATCCCAACTCTCACACAGAAGCAGTTATAAGCAGCATCATATACGAAGGAAGAAAGATTTACACTATAAAGGCCCCAAATACAACCAAACCGATATAGTCGACAGTTGGATGGGCTATTCGTCTCAGCCGAACTCTAACTCGAACTTGATTGCTTATAGAGAATCACCTGTACCAAACATCTGACAATACTGACCAGCAATGGTCGTGGAGAAACCTGAGCGCTCACGTCAGGCGGCAAAGCGTTTAAAGAATTATTCTGAAAATTATGACGCCACACAAAAGAAGAGGCAAAATATGAGTTAGAAGGCGATGATGGAAGAATACAAGGAAGAAGAGATTGAAAAGGCAATTGGAGGAAGAAGGAGAAGAAGAAAGAGGGAAATGAAAGAGGTAGACAGACAAGTGGACAACATATATACTTGACATTTGTGGAGGAAGGAGGAGAAG
The DNA here is from genome assembly GCA_014155875.1 of Cepaea nemoralis. Classification (NCBI taxonomy): domain Eukaryota; kingdom Metazoa; phylum Mollusca; class Gastropoda; order Stylommatophora; family Helicidae; genus Cepaea; species Cepaea nemoralis. Next base: position 467,063 of record JACEFZ010024953.1, on the reverse strand, counting down.
AATAAAGAGGGAAATGAAAGGGGTAGACAGAAAAGTGGACAACATATATACTTGACATTTGTGGAGGAAGAAGGAGAAGAATAAAGAGGGAAATGAAAGGGGTAGACAGAGAAGTGGACAACATATATATTTGAAATTTGTGGAGGAAGAATAAGAAGAAAGAGGGAAATGAAAGGGGTAGACAGAAAAGTGGACAACATATATACTTGACATTTGTGGAGGAAGAAGGAGAAGAAGAAAGAGGGAAATGAAAGAGATAGACAGAGAAGTGGACAACATATATTCTTGACATTTTTCTTGTTGTTGCGCTAGCTCGCTTTCAACTCAAGTTTGTTGCATATCCTCTACAGGACATCGCAGTCAACACCAGCATTGTTTGTTGTTGTGATCTCTTGGATGTTTACGTTCAGTAGTTAGCCCTTGCTTTCTGAACGACCGGCACCCATACTATGTCGTAATAAACCAACGCAAGGCAGCCTGCTGCCAAACCGCCCGCAGCTGTGTTTCGAACGCGGGTATGCGGGATTACGAACTACGTCCGTAATATCTTTGCCAAGGAGCCGACCTTTGTATCCAAGGTTAGTCCATATACACACCTCTTCTAGTCGTGCTGGGCTGAACCTTGCGTGTGGATTAGCTTTCCGTATTAACAGTGTCCCTCGCCATCAGGGTAACCCCACTCCGACTTCAGAGGTACTTGCAATTTATGATCCCAAGTCAAGGACGATAGGTCAAAATTTTAGTCCAGCAGTCCGGTGTAGGAGCTGAACCCGTTACCTCGACATCAGCACACCGGATGTTTAAGAACACGCGTTCTTATCCATTTAGCCATGCTGACCTACCTTGACATATGACACGAAACACCGTTATGAAACGTGTAAAATTATTTTGTATGAAAAAACATTGATTTCATTTGTGCCAGTGCAATTCAAAGGCGCCAGCAACAATAAAGCGGTTCAACGGCTGCTCTACGTTACCCACATTGTAGTGTTCATTTGTCTGAATAACTTGACCAGGCGTAAAATAAGGTTTCTTTTGTGTATATGTTGGGAAGCATTCATGGAGCCAGGCCTGACGATTCATAGTTCACTCGCTGTAATGATACACCCATTTTTCATTCCTGTGTGTTTGCCTGTAGGAATTATGTATGCATAGGAATTATGTATAAATAGATTACAACCAACATAAGGTGGCGCGTTTTTGAAACGGTTAGGGCGTTACGCTGTCAATGACATGATCGCGGTTGGACAAGGGTTGGATGCCTGCTTTCGTCGCTACGGGAGAGAAAGACTGATTACCTATTCCTCCGTGCACTCAGGGCAACACAATGTGATGATTCTAGTGCTTCATAGACCTATAACAGGTTCATGCTGTGCACTCAGGGCAACACATTGTGATGGTTCTATTGCTTCATAGACCTATAACAGGTTCATGTTGTGCACTCAGGGCAAGACAATGTGATGGTTCTATTGCTTCATAGACCTATAACAGGTTCATAGTGTGCATTAACGGCAACACGATGTGATGGTTCTATTGCTTCATAGACCTATAACAGTTTCATGCTGTGCACTCAGGGCAACACAATGTGATGGTTCTATTGCTTCATAGACCTATAACAGGTTCATGTTGTGCACTCAGGGCAAGACAATGTGATGGTTCTATTGCTTCATAGACCTATAACAGGTTCATGCTGTGCACTCAGGGCAGCACAATGTTATGGTTCTATTGCTTCATAGACCTATAACAGGTTCATGTTGTGCACTCAGGGCAAGACAATGTTATGGTTCTATTGCTTCATAGACCTATAACAGGTTCATGTTGTGCACTCAGGGCAAGACAATGTTATGGTTCTATTGCTTCATAGACCTATAACAGGTTCATGTTGTGCACTCAGGGCAAGACAATGTGATGGTTCTATTGCTTCATAGACCTATAACAGGTTCATGGTGTGCATTAACGACAACACGATGTGATGGTTCTCGTTCTTCATAGACCTATAACAGGTTCCTGTTGTGGGACGTGTTTAGTTTCTTATAGCGTATGTGTAATGGGAGCATCTATCCTTAAAGATATGGTTTAGAAATGATACAATGCAGTCCGTTGCGCGTCCTTTAAAGTAGGTAGCAATCAACCTCAGTATTTATCGGCTGTTTGTAATTTACTTGACAGATTGCGTGTGGTAGTTTGCCATTGCTTTCTGAATAGCCGATATCTCATGGCATCGAAATCGAAGAAAAGTGACTTGCTTCCAGATCGCTCTCGGCTGATTTCGAACCCTTGACTCAGGCCTATGGGAATGGTCCGAGTGCTCTGATGTCGAGTCTTGACATAGTTCATCTCAGCTCAGCTCAGCTCAGCTCAATGTTTTCTCATAACGTGGCCAAAAAGTGATGACTGCTTCTTTCTGATGTTTGTGATCAGTTGTCTTTGCGATCCAGCTTCCCTTAAAAAGTCATGATTTCTCATTTTGCTGTCCAATTAATTTCAGCATTCCTCTATAAAACCACATCTCCAAGGCTTCTATAGATATTTCAAGTGTATATTTGCTTCTATTGCCTCCTAATTTTCTATGAAGACTAATCAGCTCGTATCTGGATGTTTTCCTGTCATCTATTCACCAACTGTCTGTAGTATAATTGTTTCATGTATGTATATGCTTTACATAAATACATAACAAAACATAGACAATATTTTCACCTATTTTATTATTATCACCAGAAATGTATGTAATGTTACAAATGCAAGCCTATGTGATCCCCAGATGAGCTGAATATGCGTTGTCCTGCTACTGTATGCGTTACCTACAAGTGCGGTTTTTGTATGGTCAAATCTCATCCTGAAAAGTTTATCGTACTTGCAAGGCATCTGTAGCAAACCTATCTCCCTCTGGACAAACCTATCTCCCTCTGGACAAACCTATCTCCCTCTGGACAAACCTATCTCCCTCTGGACAAACCTATCTCCCTCTGGACAAACCTATCTCCCACTGGACATTGGGTTAGAGTCTGTTGACAATGACATCACTACCAACCCAGGCATAATCCCAGTCAGTTCTTATGCGTTGTGCTTAATCATGACCTAGTTACATCCTAGTACGCCTCCCTGCCGCAGGTGAATTGCTATAAAACAATCTGTTCCCCCCCCCCCCCCCCCCCAATATAAACATTCATATCTCAGTAACCAACTGAGGGAAAATTATGAGATTTAGTATATAACCTTATCATTATGTCCACCCAACAAAAAAAATTTTGTTCTGGAGATTTTACTGCAGATTTCAAAGTTTGTTTATATTCGGTATATAATTTACGGGTCTGAGATGAAATTCATAATTTTAAATGTATTACAGAGTAGCCAGACAATCAGCGCTCAATGTTGAATATTGTGCGTTTTTTCACGGGATTGGCCTTATGCCAACTCCCCGCGTTGTTTAAACTAGGACTGTTCATTCAGAGGTGTCTCAAAATGTCGGTTATTTCATGAAACCAGTTTAATATGTTGTTTTTTTTTAAATCTTACCACTTATCGCTAACATTAAAATGTGTGAATATTTTTCAATGGGATTGAATGCGAAATTATACACTTCAAAGAATCGCTATGAAGTTGTACAAATATTTTTGTCAAGGAGCTGATCGCGGGAAACTGTTTTATACTATTACAAATTCTGAAAAAAGAACAATGCATGCATTGGTTTTGAGTAAACGGGCATTTCGTCGATGGCTGCAAGAATCTGGAATTAAACCACCACGCAATAACCAATCGGTAGGTAGAAAGATTATTGTAGGCAGCTTTGACAAAGATGTCATAAGGCGAGCTATTATAAAAATGCTTTTAAAAGTCGCTTGATATACGACAGGGTCGACTTCATTGCACCGGGTTCTATCCCAGATGGCTCGGTCTCTTTCCGCAACGCGGACCGCATCGCACAAAGCACGAACTCCGCAGCTCTAGCGACGACCCACAGAAGTCTCCGAAAAATTTTACTCGTGAACCGAAGGATGCGGCCCGGAATCGAACCCACGACCTTTGAAGCCCGAGTCAAACGGCTTGACCACTTCGCCACGGAGACTCCTAAAATTATAAAAATTTTGGATTTTATATCCAGGATTATCCAGCATTATAAAAATGCTGGATGCCAAAGAAACAATGACTGTGAGAAAACTTAGGGTTTGGTTGAGAAAGAACAATAACATAGAGCTATCCAAAACAACTTTGTGGAAAATTATAAGGACATTATCTTCACTATTTGAAAGTACAAGGGCGGTAGAAATAATCTTTGCGAGCAACCGCATTTAGGAGCCATGAGAAGCAGATTCTTTTTTTTTTAAATTCGCATATCCTTTTACAGGACTTAGCTGTCAACAGCAGCATCTTTCAGCTGTCCGTTGATCTCTTGGCAAAATTACGCTCAGTAGTTTGCCATTGCTTTCTGAGCGGCCGGCTCAGTTATCCCGCAAGTCACCAGCGGGGGTCGAACCGCTGCCAGCCCTCGCCCGCTACGAGACTATGCGTGATAAACGGGATTACGGAGAAAGTGTTGTAACCCCTCGGCCAGAGAGACCGGCTGAGAAGCAGATACCTACGTGAAATAAGGGAAATTCGCAAAGAAAATTATGGCATAGTTTGGATGAAATGTGGATCAATGCGCACCACACAAGTGATAAGGAATGGCAATCAGTGGATGGACAGATAAAGCGATATGTGCCCAGTAGTATAGGACAACTTTTGGTCATGGCCCATGCTGGTAATACGCATAATGGCTTACAACAGAATGCTGGGATCGTGTTCGTATCAAAGCATACAGACAATAGGGATTATCATAATAAGATGAATGGTAATGTATTTAGAGATTGGCTCGAGAATAATGTGCTTCCATCCCTAGATAGACCGTCGTGTCCAATTATGGACAATACATGATATCAATGTTGTTGCCCAAGAAGACAAAATACCTACAGCATCGAGCACAAAGGGAGCAATAAAGATATGACTCCGAATGGAAAACATACCATTTCCAGAAACGTATTTCTAGCTAGAATTGTTGTCCCTTGTAAAACAGACGCCAAAAAGCAAGAAATATCAAATCGACAAGTTGATAGAAGAGCATCGTCATGGATGCTTGAGACATCTGTCGTACCATTCTCATTTTAACCCTATAGAACTTGTGTGGGCTAAAATTAAAGGACAGGTGGCAGCTGACAATACTATATTCAAATTGTCTGACGTCAGGATACTAATCCAGTCCACGCTATTAAATATTGATAAAGGTTACTGGAAAAATGTGAGGACCATGTGTTGAAAGAGGAATAGGATTATTGGAGAAAGGATGGATTGAATTTTATGCAACCGAGAGCAGTCATCAACTTACTGGAATCGTCCGACACAGATTAAGGTCTGATCAGATCGCAGACCTTAATCCACGTGCACACCAACTGGGATATTTTGCTACAAATATTCAGAAGAATTGCAGGCCCTAAACATTACAGCATCAGCATAATGTCAATGGCAATAGTTTGTATTCCACAGTGATGAATTTTCAATTCCGCAAGCCCTCAGCGGTGACAAACAACTGTATTTTAAAACAACAAAAAAAACACACACACACACACACACACACACACACACACACACACACACACACACACACACACACACACACACACACACACACTAAACGCATTGAATACCAACAGAAGAGTAATATTGCGGTGGAAACTGACATATTGTGGCATAACAAGAAAAGTGAGAGCAAACACGTTGTCAAATTAGGGGACAACACACGTGCATACGAATCAATCTATAAACTTCAATGAAAAGAGGACCAACATCTTGGTCGTTAAGAAGAAAGCCCACTACAGAGACACTGACAACTATTTTCATAGTGCAAAACAAGTAATCATGTTCCGTCTGTGAACGGTAAACAACAGAGTAGACAATCTTTCACGAAGACTCAAAGCGGGTCTATCACCCATGTGTACGTGTGAACAAACTACACAGACAGCTGAAAAGATCCTTAAAAATGGAAACATGATGACTAAATTGCGGTATCATTTCTGGTCACTCCATACGCACATTAACGCAAAGCTATTTGGAAGCTTTCACGAACTCAATATAAAAAGCTAACACGAATACTTGTGTACACATTATTAACCAGCAGCTGAAGAAACAAGAAGGAAATGAAAAATAAGGTAAGAAATATATTCCTTCTACTTTCCTTTCAATTTACAAATTATTTACCCCATGCCTCTGTAAATTCTCTGTCTTTACTAATATTACACATTGCACCCCTCTCGGGAATCTCCGTGGTGAAGTGGTCAAGCCGTCTGACTCGGTCTCCAAAGGTTGTATGTTCGATTCCGGGCCGCGTCCTTCATTTCACGAGTGCATTTTTTCGGAAACTCTCGAGGCTAGTCGCTGGAGGTACGGAGTTCGCGCTTTGTGCGACGCTTTCCGCGCTGCGGAAAGAAACTGAGCCATATGGGATAAAAACCAGGTGCAATGCAGCCGACCCTTCAATTTTAAGCTACTTCTTTCATTGTACCCACTCCCATACGAATCCGGATACGCCTTGTGTGTCATCTGAATTGGCGGGCTGTCATCACTGTAAACATAAATTTGTTAGCGAGAAATCACTAGTTTTTCAGCAAAACATCAAAGAAATGTCGCCGCTTCCGATGATTTAAGTTGTTTTTGGACTATCAAAGACATATTCCTTGGGTGGGGGTAAATATAAGAAGGCTGGAAATATTTCATAACGATGCAACAGACAGTTTTCAAAATAATTGATCGTGAATTAAGGCATTTTTTTCGGGGCTTACTATAGTACCGGACTTGCACACCGCGCCGGTTTCTGAACTTGGAGATGGGAAGGATCTCGGCAACACAGTTCCCGTAAAAACGTCGATATGGAATCGGAAGGAAAGTCTACACCGACCTCAATTCGACAGGTGCAAGCGATTTTTAGGGCCCAACCGACCCGAACGCCAATGCGTCGGTATGCAAAGCTAATAATCACTTCTAGATCATTCACAAACCAACCAATCAGCCAACCTTTTAGCCATCCAATCAACGCAATCTATCGGTCTATTGCATGTTCTGTAAAGTCACCATCACCATCTATATTATTTCTGAAACTTAGATTATTATTGCATCTCGATACTTCCTCGAAAGTAAGCTCTCTCGATACCTCCTCGAAAGTAAGCTCTAAGTGCACTGAATACTTCTGCATAGATGATGTGGCAATTTGTATGCCACGAGATCCCCTGGGGAAAGTACAAAAGATCCTAAATATAGATCATCTAATGCATCGCTACCGAGGTATCTTATGTTCTGTGTTTATTTGATGCATGAGTAAACTGGAATGATATCTGGCCACATATGCTCACGTTGGTACAAACTATCATTTGCTGCTAGTGAGTCACTTTTAATATCTGTACATGCAGGTGCATGCCACATGATAGTTCTAACACGTGTAGATACAAAACACTCTCGGCAATGAAAGATTAGGGAGCCTTTGTTGAAGTGGTTCTATAGTAATCATAGCTGAATAATTTGCAGCGTGAAACAGCCATCTTAATATTATGACTGATTAATATAGTGATAGACACGTGTGCATACGGAGTTGTATATATTAAAACACTGATAACTCTAGTAATGTTAACCAATGTAACACCTAAGTAAATTGGTGTAATTGTAAACTAGTGAATCAGTACACATATCCATGGAATAGTCATGTCATCTGATGAAAGGTGCTTTCGAATAGATTAGAACCAGAATCGCCATGGCAAAGACAACATTTTGCAAGACGGACAACATACAAACTAATAACTAGCAATTGCAGTGCGAAAAAGAGTGTCAGCGCTATATATAAACTATATTGTTATACGGAAGTGAAACATGGACAACATCAGACAATCTGAGAAACATCTAATCGTAGCACTGTAGTTTCTTAGGAAAGTGTACAGAATACTATGAACGAGCAGAAAACAAATGAGATTCTTCTACAAGAAATATACGGAAAGCATAAACTGATTTAAGAAATTCTACGTAGACCGTCACGATTTTTTAATCACGTTACGATGATAAATAAACACGACAACTGAGTGACAACTGGCATAACTGATAGGGAAAGATTTCGGAAGAGAAAGAGAGATAAATTGCTGGATGGCTTGGCCTCATGACATAATCAAGACAAGTTCACAGACCTGACTGGTGATCATGTAAGATTGTGAACTGTCACCAACCTCGCTTATCGGCATGTCACATGATTATGATCGACGTTAATCTTAGCTCCGAAAAACAATTTAAAAGACTCACTTTAATACTGGTGTTGCCGTTACTTGTGAATATTCTGGAAGGCTGTAAGTTTTTACTCTTAAAGTTCAACGCAAAGGTTTTCAGGTGGTCCTAACACCTGATACAGCTTGCCTCCATCTGAGCCAGGCGGAGGTAGGCACTTTCATCTTGACCGGATACCAAAGCACCATCTCCATGGAGTCTGTGTAGCAGAGGTCTCTTTCCCCTTGCCAAGCTCAGAAATAAGCAGAGATGAGAGACTGGTCATGTAATTGTACATCTGAGTAGCAGTAAATTCAGATATGATTCAGCACAGCACAGGCGGACTGATTAATGTTAGGCCTAGGATGGTCATGTTTCCGCCACATGGTATAAAGTATTAATTGTCTACACAGTCCAACCAAGAGGGAGAGAACTTTTTGAATATCCTATTTACAGGACATTGCAGTCAACACCAGCATTTTTCAATTACTGTTGATGTCTTGGCAAGTTTTACGTCCAGTAGTTTGCCATTGCTTTATGAACGACCGGCTCACACACCTTTCCGTAAGAAACCAACGCGACGCGATCCGCTGCCGAATCTCGCGCAGCTTTGTTTCGTACGAGAGTACACGGGATTACGAACAGAGTCCTTGACCCCTTCGCCAGGGAGATGGCGGGAGAAAACTACGAATATAAAACAGACAGTTTGGTTACCCATCTTATGATCATAATCATCGGTTGCAATGAGGCTTCTCCACCCCTTGTCCTGCACATGCACAATGCACTCAAGTTTCCTTCTGTCGACCGCTTGATGTTTTCCACCTACATGTAACGTTGTCCATTATTTACTATATACCAGAGACTGTTCTGGGGAGCAAGGGCTGTATGGAAGGAAGCAGTATCCTCAGCTCATGATGCCGTGACTTATTATATAAATTCTTTTCCTATAGTTCATAATGTATGGCTTTGGTGATCATGTATGTCCACGGCCTTCTGTCTCGTGTACTGACAAGCAGGTTTGATACTGGTAATGATGTATTTTCATGACACGATGTCAAACTCTCCAGCATGTTCTCTCTTGGTCTTCCACTGCCTCTCCTCACCTTCAGCATTGCCTTTATGACGATTTACTCCACCTTTCACTTCTCATCTGGCATCTTCCGGTGCGAGTAACCAGTCGTCTTTCTGTGAGTTAACTTCTTTCAAGAAATCTTCAATACTTCTGTCCACGGTGTTCTCATCATTTTGATATAAAGCTCATCTCTGCAGCTTTCACATACGTAATTCCTCGGTGGTATGTTAGTTGTCCATGATATGTGTCCGCACATCACGATTGGCTCAGTATAGCTGCAAGTGGTAGGTACTTTTGAATAAAACACTTAGGAAGTTGTGAGTGGCCGCAATCCGAGCGAAGTTTCTTATCAAATGGTTAAGAATTCGGCGCATGTGCAGGACGGACTGAGATTCTTTATTTCTTATCCCTCACGTATTATATATCGTTTCATTCTCACATATCATATCAGTAATAGGTCACTGGTCAAAAATAACTGTAGTAATCTGAACATTATAAGCGCATGGAAAATATACATATAACTCAATTTCGAAATTCCCACATTTCAATAGTATCATCATATTAGTTAATGTTCATAAAATAGAAAAAACGTTAAATGACGACATCCACGCCTTGATATTTAGGGTATATGGTGCTGGCCCCATGTATTTATAGACCAGTAGGCACTGGAAGGGTGATGTAGTCACTGTCGAGTCGGCCATGGTTATATCTCATATCTTTCCTGGTAACCTTATAGGCTGGTTCCACCTGGGCGATCCGGTCAATTAAAAACTAAAATGCTCGTCTTGTTGGAGATTCGAACACATAACCACCAGGCCAGTAGGTCAGCGTGCTAATAAACGAGCCACCGCGGCTGTCAGTTATAATACAGATAATTGAAACAATGGAAGCAGAAAGACGAGGGCTTTGTATTCTGTAATTACATAAAGGAGCATATAATCTGCACTGAGATCGTGTTCAATTAATTTCCGACGGTGTAATCTCCAGATAGCTTCCTTGTGTATTTGTAAGGCTGGTGGTATCTTTTATTTGCTGTGGAAGATTGTTCCAAAGTTGAGCTGCGGATTACATTAGGCTTGTTTTGTGTAACTCTACCCCAGGATTGGGTACAAATAATATGTTTAGGTGCTTGCTATGTCTTGCATTATGCGTAAACAGCGGCCATGGGTTATTTAGTGCGCTTTGAGATAGGGTTATGTGACCTAATATGGGTTCGTAACTAATGAAGAAATGTGTTTAGTTAAAATGTGGTATCTTATTAATCTATCTATGCTTTCACGTGATCCTGGTTACCATTTGTTCTAATTCTTTCTTTGTACGCATGAAATTCTGCTGTATACTTTTCCGTGGGTTATTTCTGTTGTGTAAACGTTGTACACTATTGTTTACCGGATGAAACCAGATTACATACAGACAGTTGAATCATATACGCGTCTTCATACCGACAACTGGTATACAGTGTTGGAAAATGTCACTATGGCATAGATGTAGAATGGTAATTTTTCACAAAGGTATTCTTAGAAAATTATTGTGGTAGTTTCTCTTTGACTTCCACACCAACATACGATATCGACTTACTGTTAGTAAGCCACTTTTCCGAACTTTTGGGATCTTGGAAGGCACAATTTTAGGCAAGTGTTGAAAAATGTTCTGGCACTGAGGTGACGAAAACGTTACAGCCCTGTACATTGATGAAATAAAAAAGATTTAAAATATAGCATTAAGCCGACCCATCCACGAGGACAACATTTCCAGGACCCCCATATATCCAGTGCCATGGGAATAGACCAGTGATGCCCTAAGCATCAGAACATCGAACATTCTTAACATTGTTAGTTGCATATTCTTTACAGGACGTTGCAGTTAGCACCAGCATTTTTTTTTTTTTTGCTGTTGTGATCTCTTGGCAAGTTTACGTTCAGTAGTTTGCCATTAATTTCTGAACAACAGGCACCGATACCATTTCGTAAAAGACCAACGCATGGCGGTTTGCTGCCAAATCGCCAGCAGCTTTGTTTCGAACGCGGGTATGAGAGATTACGAACTGCGCCCGTAACCTCTTCGCCACGGAGCCGACGTCTTAACATTGGACATGAGTATAATGTAGTTGTAGAGCCAACTGCCACATTGATCATGATACAGGCCGCTAATCTGAACCAGCATGTTGAGAATGGAGGTGAGGGCATCTATATCTCATATTCTGTCAATGTCAGACTGTCTTGGCTTGGTGATAATATGAGACATAAGAGTCTAATATTTTAAAAAGGGGTTAGATTTCACTGCAACAGGTTTATCAAATATGGCTCGGTCTCTTTTCGTAGAGCAGCCTGCCAAAAGCATCGTTCAAAGCACAAACTACGTGGCTCCAGCGACTAACCCCAGGAGTCCCCCCCCCCCCCCCCCCCCCCGAGAAAATTGCACTCGTGAACGGAACGACGTAGGCCGGGGTTAAACCCACAAACTACTCACTGGAATATTCAGTGTTAAATACGTAGGTGTGATTCAAGCTATAGAACAAGTTGTATGTGTGTTTTACAATACCAATAATGGCTACAATCATGTAATCATCTCTCTATCTATCATGTGCCATGCCGGTAAGCGTGGGCGGTCATGATTTGTCATTTCACTCGATCACCAAAGTCGTGGATCAACTCAGTGTTCTTGTCTCGACCATGCCACGTGGTCAAGCTATCCAGGTATTTACTTCTCTGTCGTCCCCTTGTTCTCCCCCCCCCCCCCCCTTTTTTCGATCTTGCCAATTGTCACCAAGTTTTCCAATCTATTTCTTCTCATAACACGTCCAAAATATTGCGACTGTTTACGTCTAATTTCTCTCATCAGTTTACGATTTCCATTTCTTTCTTGTAGAACTTGGTCGTTGGGTTTTCTGACTGTCCATGGCATCTCTACTGATGCTGTAACCGTTCTATAAATTCACGAAGGTTGTAAGCTGCCACAACTAAAGTGCGTATTACGCGAGATAGCTGGCAGAAGGCGAAACATTATGTGTAGGTTCTTTCCAATTGTAGAGTACCCGAAAATTAAAAAAAAAAAAGTGGATACAATTGCAAAACATTAGTAGAGAACGTGATAAAGAAAATGAACGAGCCTCATGCTTAAGGAAAATCCATGGCTATCCAGGCTATATACCATTGGGATACAAAATTAGCACAGATTAAAACGCCTTTGACAAGCAAGGACAGGTTATCGTTCTTTCCCCGCAGGACAGTCGCAGGAAACACATGCCTAGGCTTCATCTGTCTACTTCACCACCATGCATAGGTGCTGCTAGTGAATAAACCGATGACAAATGTTCTGCATGATTATCCTCTGTACAGCAAGCTACGAGAAATATACTCGCTGACTGAATCAATACACACTGCATTGAACTAGAGCATTTTTAAAAAGGCAGTTGTTCATTTAAAAAAATAAAAAACCACCTGATGAAGTCACAATAAAAGACAACGACGTTAGAAAAAGAAGGTGAGGTACAGGAGAAAAATAAGAAGAGGAAGAAGAGGTAGAAGAAGTCATCATCATCATGTGCCATGCCGGTAAGCGTGGCCTGTCATGTTTTGCCATTTCACTCGATCAACATGAAGAAGAAGAAGAGAAAGAAGAAGAAGAAGAAGAAGAAGAAGAAGAAGAAGAAGAAGAAGAAGAAGAAGAAGAAGAAGAAGAAGAAGAAGAAGAAGAAGATGGAAAAGGGTAGGAAGTAGAGGATGAGGAAGAAGAACTAGAACAAGAAGGTAAATGTACAACACATTTGTTACTCCGGTAGCAGCAGTTTGACTCTAGTCTAGTGAAACACCAAAGCAAGCTGAAGAAAATACAACGGTATGTAGAGAAAAAGTTATAAAGTCATCCTAAATGCTGATCAGCTTGATGATGGAGACAGCTCTACTGTATTTTGAAAGCAGGTGAGAAAATGTCCCAACCGGCAATGCATTTATTGTTAAATTATAGAAGAGTTATAATAATTTCCTGTCGCATTACTAGCGAAATATCTTCTTCGGTTCTCGGTGTTGAAATATGTGCTCCAACATGGAAGCTTCAGTACATTGAAATAATTGTCAGCCTCTCTCTCTCTCTCTCTCTCTCTCTCTCTCTCTCTCTCTCTCTCTCTCTCTCTCTCTCTCTCTCTCTCTCTCTCTCTCTCTCTCTCTCTCTCTTTCTCTCTCGATGTGTGCGTGTGCGCGCGCGGGCACGTTGCGACTTCACGTGTCAAATAAAGTAAGATCGTATTTTCTTGTATAATTATCACTGTAACCATCCTTATCAAGTTAAACAATCTCATATGTTTTGCTATACAACTATCATCATACCAGTCCACTGTCTTTAAATTACAACAATTCTCTTGTGCTGTAGCAACATTCGAACTGTCGTGTCACGGCATGGCTGTGTGATGTGTTTGTTTCTTTGAAGTTATATTTTCTTTAGCCGTTGATTTTACAGTCAGTATTTTAAATAGCAGACTGGCCGCCTCCGTTGCGACGTGTTTACACCAAATGCCTCGCGCTCTGAAGATTGTGGGTTCAATTTCGGCCTACGTCGTTCCATTCACGAGTGCAAGTTTCCCTGAGACTTCTGGGGATCGTAGCTGGAGCTATGGAATTTGTGCTTTCTGTGACACATTCGGCAGGCCACCCGCTGAAAGAGACCGAGTCATATGGGATAACACCCAGTGCAATGAAGTCGATCCTTTTGACTTTCAAACACTTGTTTAAGTAGAAGACTCTGACATCTCCGACATATTATAACAAAGTCAAGACTGTCTTCTGATTGTGAATGTTTTTCAATCGTTGTTAATGTATCGTTGATGAATCACCTGTCTTTCAGAATTCAAGGATCCGCTGTACTGTAGTGGTTAGAGCCTCGCCTACAGGCCCGCTGATCTTGGCTTCCATCCGCAATTTAGCTTTGCGTTGATTTCGATGGTATGAGGCGATGACCGTTCAGGAAGCAATGGCAAACTATTAAATAGAATATTGCGTAGTAAATCACAAACAGCCAATAAATGCTGCGTTGGTTGCAGTGTTCTGTAAGGGGCATGCATTTAAGTTCAACTCTATATAGAGCACACTGGTATTTGTGCAGAGTAGCTTAACCTGTCATCATATACTGCCTATAGTAAGTACCTTGCTGAGTAGAACAGAGTGTTGGGGTGTCTTGCGAGTCTGAGGAATTAAGGCCGCCTGGCTAGTGCAGTCGCCGTGAACTGTGTAGGGTAAATTTTTCTTCCCCTCCTCCAACAAAAAAAAAAACATGCAACTCTTACCGAGGATTCGAACCCGGGTTTCTCGATGGAGAACCCGGCATTCTAGCCAGATCAGGTTACGAAATGGCGAATCCATGTCTTGATTTGTTTCCATAATATGTCGCTATAATGAGTAACACAACTTATCGCTGACAACATTGATATAAGACGTCTCACAATTATCACAACTGTTATAAATCTTGTTGTCTGTACTGTAATTCTCAATTTATTGTCGTTATAAAAAGAAAAAAATGCAAGGCGTTATCTTGTTTGATATATTTTGCTTTGACAGCTTCTACTACAAATCCCTCTTTTAAATATCGAACTGTCCTCTGCTACATTATAATGTCTAAATGTTTATTGTATGGCTGATTCATGTGTAAATCTCTGAGCAGTGTTCACTCATCATTATCAGTTGCCACGACGATTAGCGTGGATGGTTCTGATTCGATTCTCACGCGCAATCGTCTTGGATCAGGTCAGTTTTCTTGTCCTAATTATGCTATGTAGTCAAGCCATCCGGGTATTTATCTCTCTGTCTTCCCTTTACTTTTTTTTTTTACAAATATTGTCAGTTGTCACTAAGTTTTCTTGTTTATTCTTTCCATAATGTTTAATAAAGGTACTGTTGTTATTGCCTTTCAATATTGCATACATTCATAGTTATTATTGCAAACAAGCCAAATCCTAATTCCTCATCTGATCTCCACCTGTGCATTTAGTGGGTCTGAGGTAATTATTCATTTATCTTTCTCGAGGTGGTTTTCCCTGTATTGAATGAATCACTGAAAAACGAGAAGTAGATTGTGAGCTTTACCAAAGCACGACTAAAAAAACAAAATGGACGTTGCGGCCAAAGCCTTCGTCAGCACAGAACAAATAAACAAAAATAGACAAACAAATACACAAAAGACACTACATGCAAGTATTAATTTCACTTATCTGTGTCCTAGTTTGAACGGCTATCCATTGATGGAATAAACCGGATGTCGTGGTTAACGAGGGTCAATTGACTATAGGTCAGTACAGCCAGAAGCTCGGTGATTGGCTGAGACAACCGGTGAGGGAACCCGCGCTTGGGGATAGGGGTGCGCCCATGAGAGCGAATGTAAAAATATGGATACATATGTAGAGCACTGTAGCCGACTCTGTGACGATGTAACGGATGCAGTTCGCAATTCCGCACGCCAAGTTCGAAACGTTGCTCTGGGCGATCTGGATGCAGACCACCAAACGTTTGCCATCATAAAATAGCACAAGTGACGTTTGTTAAGAACGCAATGAGAAGCGACCGCACGCAAACTACCCGGGAAGTCACAGACTTCAAAGATAATGCTGGTGTTGACTACTACGTCCTGTGAAGGACATACAACAGGCTTGTAAGTGGACTATACGACTACGGGGATGGGGGGGGGGGGGACAAGGGGCGTTATAAATAAAACTGTGTTGGACATTGAGGCCATGAGGGGAGAGTGAACCCAACTGGAAGATAAGACGGTTTTCCAATATCTTGCGATCGCGTTCGTGAGATGTACACGATTTTATCGCCTTAACATGTATGTCGGCAACCCCACAGTGGTCGGAACTGTTAAAGTGTAGGGGTACCGGTTTCTGGGCACCACTGTTGATGTCAGATAGGTGTTGTCTAAATCTGTCCGCCAGACGAAGGCCTGTCTCCCCAAGATACCTCATGTCGCAACGTGTGCAGATGATCGCATAGATAACGTTGCGACTCGTACATGAGAAACCCTCCCGGATGTGGATAGTAGTCTTAGGGAAAGTCAGACTTTTGGTTTGAAGGACATGTGAGCAGGTCTTACAACAAGATTGGAGACATGCAGTAGTGCCAGGAAGAGACTTGTGAGATTGGGATAGAGTGCTGTGGACCAGCACATCCCTCAGGTTACGATCCCGCCTGTATGCCACAAGTGGGGCCTCTGAGGAGACTTCGCGAATGACCGGGTCAGCCTGGAGGATGGGTAGATGCCTCATGAGCATATTCTTGGCAGCAATATTATGAGGATGGTAGGTTAGTGAGAGAATAGGTCTATTATTACGTGGTTTCGGCGTGGAAGCGTGTAACAAGTCACCCGGGGCTTAGAAAGGTATGTTACTATAGATAATATCCCCAGCCTTTGCTCCAACCACCCCAATAAAACTTTACATCTACAAGG
Source organism: Cepaea nemoralis (assembly GCA_014155875.1). Classification (NCBI taxonomy): domain Eukaryota; kingdom Metazoa; phylum Mollusca; class Gastropoda; order Stylommatophora; family Helicidae; genus Cepaea; species Cepaea nemoralis. The sequence continues at coordinate 450,289 of JACEFZ010024953.1, read as the reverse complement.
CCCCACACAAGCCGGGACAGCTGACCTTCCCCCCCCCCCACTTCGTCACATAGGCCCCCACTTAAGAAAGTCGTCCCGGTCGAACTTACTAGACTAAGAACTGTCTGAACTCTTAACCTACTCTCTACAGAACATACTGGATCTACAGGAAAGGACGTTCCATAACGTTCACTTTCCCTGGGATATCTACCTTACTGGTAGAGTGCTGGTTCACCAACCACCCCCTCAGACGTACGTTACCTCCAGCGATTAGGCCCGAAACGTAACGGCCTGGTGATCGGCTTACCCTCTAAACTGGATCGTTCCGCATCCACCTTGTGTAGGCCATCGGTTACTTTACTGAAAGGTCGTCCGGCCTTTCTGACAATAGGATTTTCCCTATCCCGACTCGGCATCACACCTGTGGACTGCTCGCGGATGTCGACCGAAGTGAATGGTCGCGTACTCCAGGATCGTCTGGAGTACCCTCGCTCCTGCCTTCTCTCCCGCGAGTAAGGACAGTGAGCCTGTCGGTGGATCGAGTCACCCGACGGTCCCGTCGTGCCAAACGTGGCTTCGCCTATCCGACCTCGATTCCCCGTTTGCTTAACACTATGGGCCTCTTCCCGACGGCGCCTGTTCGCCCTAACCAAGTGTGAACCCTTAGGAGACCGCAGAACCTCCCCACAGGATTTACTGCGTAGGACTGAGTCTACCTCGCCCTCGTCTGGACCCCGAACCGAATCTAGCGCGATGGTTGTCCCACTACGTTGTGGAGAAACTACCTCGGACCTCTCCATATTCTGAAGGAGAGTACAATGGAACTTTCGCAATTCCCCGCGGACCTTCACCTCATACGTGGATCGGGACATTACCCGCTCCACAGGAAAAGGGCCCTGCCATCCGAGTTCGAATTCAGCCCCCTCGATTGGGAGAAGCGCGAGAACCCTATCTCCGATCTGCAGAGATAATCCGTTTCTGGTCCTGTGCTTTGGTGCCGCCAGACAACACTCTGAGCACGACCTGATGTATCTCCGCACGTCGCCTGTCATTCCAGGCCAGTGGTAGTGGCTGAAAGACACTGGACCGTTGTCCCCACATCCCTATGTCCGGTTAAGGATAAGGTATGCACTCTATGTATCAAGTGGGATCTGCAGTCAGTAGGGACTACCATCTGACCGTACTGGCTATCCCCTTGCCCAGCCCTACGATAAAGCAAACGGTTTTCTACATAAAACTGACCCGGAGTTGGCGGGTCGGAACTTTTGGACAACTCCAGTAAGTAAGGACGCAAGGTCGTGTCCCTACTTTGAGCACTGCTCACTAACCTCGCAAGAGAATGGTCAACTACTCTACCACACTGCACATCTCCATCCTTAGCCCTGGTCTGCCTAGCGCTCACTAGGCAATGGTTAGTGGGGTCCCCCAAGAACACATGTGGATGACCGAGGATCAAAGGGTAAATAGGATCAGGCAGCACAGCCGCCTTGATGCTACCCGTAACATACTTGCACCGAATGTCAATCCGAGCAATCGGCAAGTTCATAGCTACGGAGCTCTTCATTGCCGGCTGGAATTCTCTTGTCTTGCCGGTGAGCTGCCCTGGGCTCACAAGGTGGGATGAGATTACAGCCTCAAACTGCAATTCTGTATCGTATAGACATTCCACCTGCTGCCCATTCACTTCTATCGTCTCAACCACAGGTGATCTCTCTGACTTTGGTTTCTCTTTACCCGCCGGTTTGGTCTCGCTAGGTCTATCCCTATTTGCGGCGAGACAAGCAAAGTGCAAGTCCTTGGGCTTCCCCTGACAGTCTACTGTATTCTGGGAAGGCGTCTTATCGTTTTTACACCACCTCTTACTCCACTTCCATTTTGGAGAACCCGGAGGGCTTTGCTTCTCGGGTTTCTTACCAGAGTCTGTTTCCAAGGTATCTGTTATACTGGACGATTCTTTGGGACTTTGGTCTTGGGCTTCTTATCTTGCCCCTTCTGCCTTGACTTTGGATCAGTCTGACTGGAATCCCCAGTCTCACCTTAGACTTCCACATACCTCTCAGCTAACTTATTTACTATGTCTAGCCTCTCCGCCCCATTTTCACTTAAGAAATTTCTCAAAGGCTTGGACATCTGCATCCTCATCTGATCCACTACCATCAGCTCTCTCAAACTCTCATAGTCCTCTTTGAAACCGGCCAAAGCCATCCATTTCAAAAGGTATGAGTTCAACCTCACACTATACGCGGAGAACATCTCACCTGGTTCTCTCTTGGAAGTTCTAAACCTCCGCCTGTACGCATGTGATGTCATTTCGAATCTTTTCAAAAGATTGGATAATCATTTTCCATCCCTGGTGGATGACGCGCATACACTCGTACGCGGTGCCACGGAGTCCTTGTGAAAGCTTCAAATTCCAACGCTCAGGCTCTAAGCCCATAGCTTTACACATAGCGTCGAACTTCTCTAAGAATTGATCAATCTTCTCTTTGTCAGGCTCGAATGGTTGAAAAGGCCATTTCATAGCATGGTAAGCTGGTCTGCTGGATGCTGAAGAGCTAGGTAAAGCTTCTCCACCTACTGCTCCCTCAGTTTCACCAACAGATTTAGCCTCTACCTCAAGTTGCTTCATTCGGAACTCATGTTCCATTTCCAGTTTCCTAGCTTCTAATTTCTTAGATTCTAGTTCAGCTGCGATTTCTGTGACTGTTGGTCTGCATCCAACTTCTGCTCTTCAAGTGCTAGCTTTAAAGCTTCAAGCTCAGCTTCAGACTTTCTTCGCTCTCAATCTTCTGCTCTGAAGTCTCGTTCTACTTCAAGCACATATGCTTTGAATGCCTCACCTTCTAATCCCAACTCAGTTGCAGATGCTCGCACCTTAGACAAATCTAAAGTCCGAGTAGCCATGCTTATGCTAAAGTAATACTAAGTATATTTATTCAAAGCAATCAATATGCTAACAACAAATCACAATGCTAATTACCCCTGTAACTAACAAAGCAACTATACTATACTATACTATACTATACTAAGCTAACTAAATGTCTGTCCACGTCGAAGAGAAAGTATCAGTAGCCATACTAGTCAAGTAGACAATAGGCATAGGACAGAAGACACCATTTCATACCCCTACAAGATGTCAGAACAAAGAGAAGCTCCCGGACGATCCCCCACTCTATAACTTGTAACAAATCCCCCGGGGCTTGGACAGGTATGTTACTATAGTTAATAACCCCAGCCTTTGCTCTGACCACCCCAATAGGACTTTACATCTACAAGGCCCCACACAAGCCGGGACAGCTGACCTTCCCCTCCCCACTTATGGATTATAACCCACATGGGGCTGGGACAAGACAACAGTCATACTATTACTCAAAGCCGTGGCTAACAAAGCTAAATTTAATTTCTGAATACGTCAACTGAACTAAGAGAGGGATGGCTGAAAAGCCTGGATAGAAGACAATCTGTACACAGCTGCTTGAGAACAGCAAGAAGATCTACTGATGATCAGTCTTCATCACGGAGCATGTGACTTCAGTTCGTGCTGTCGTCCCGTCGTGGCTAACGACTCACCCGAGGAACCTCCAGTGCAAAGAAACTCCAAGGCGTAGACCATTCTGAAGTTCTCTCCTTCCACAGTGAGTAAGATCTCGGACTGGTCAGGCGTTTAATAATGCCTGACTGACACTACACCAAAGTTTACTGGTCATCCCTCGATGACGTAATAACTCACAAGTTCCACTCCACTGATGACGTCTGGGCCGACCCTAGAATTTTAGATGTCCCCCCTGAATAAAAGTACTGTAGCACAATACACTCGTATCTAAGAGCCTGGTTGTTCTTCGGCTTCTCAAGTTAATGGGAAAACTGTCTGCAACCTATCACTGGAGCGCTGGCTCCATATAACAGCATTGGCACAATTGAATGCTCCAACAGGTGAATGTAAGAACTCAACTAATTCACATGTCTCTGTTCTACACAGTTCTGTAGGTATCTACTACCTTCACACTGACACTATCATTGTCCACCAACACCTAGGAATGGGGTAGATCCCTACCCGAACACGAATGTCACTCCGGTGTTCACAAGACTGGCAAATTATTGTTCTAGGTCACTTGACCCAGTTTCGGCTTCCATACGGTTCACAACTGTAGATTCACACAGTAGTTAGCATGAGTTTATACAATGTGTTCCATGACGACCCAGCCGGGCCGGAAACATAATAAACTGGCCATTGTTGTGACTGGTAAACAGCATTCACTCTCATCAACACAACTGAAATTCATTTCACTGAGAGTTCACAAGTCATCTCAGTATTCGTAGAACTGCACCAGTATCTTACAGGTGCGACTCCAAAGACGCTTCAGTCTTGGACCCTACATGGATCGCTTGACTAAATATACGTCGGACTCGTAGCGGTGATCTTCGCTTAGACCCACCGTATCATTCTACACTCAGATTCTCTCAAGTGTTGACTCTAGCAGACTCAGATGACCGCTCCCAGTAATGCCTCAAACATCCGATGACTGGCACTGGAGTGAGCTCGTCCCATTGAGTTTATGGCTGAACTCATGAATCTCCATTAGATATATAACAGATCCTGAAACATAGAGGGCGGTGTGAGTACCTGGCTACAACTTAAGACTAACATGCATCTCAACTTTGACTCATGCATCAGAAGTATACACATATATCATATATGTTATATGAGATCATCAACATCATAGATCAACTTTTAATTACAAGGTACAGGCATGAGGGTGCAAGAGAAAGTAATAGTACACAAGTATATAATCAAGTAACTCGTCTGGGCAATGCTGGGCCGATAGCACCAGAGTAGACTGTTTTGACTCTGTCATGTATCCTCTACCTGGCGCTATACCACTCCACCACTTCAACTAACCAACCACAATCATAAAATACACCTACTTAACTTTCAGTGTAGCGATTACATTATCTAGGAGGTGCCCAGCCGGACATATTCTCCTCACTCATACAACTCAACAATTAATCAATCACTTAACCCAGGGGTGGGCAAACTTTTCGTACGGAGGGCCGCATTTACAAATGTAAAGCTATTGGCGGGCCGCATTTATATATAATCCATTTTTTTACAGCACCATATCATAATAAGTAATTATTAATTATTTATAGGTTATTAAGCAGTATAAATAACTAATTATTGCAATTTTATTTTACTTATACACTTATCTTATATATAAAAGGCAATCTCCGTCCATCTGTATGTATGTATGTATGTATGTATGTATGTATGTATGTATGTATGTATGTATGTATGTATGTATGTATGTATGTATGTATGTCCTTTATTTGTTCGCGAACGGCCCATCCGATTGAGATGAAATTTTCTACACACCTTCCTTTCATTCCAGAGCTGCCAACTGTGATATTTTTTAGTGTGAAATCGCCTGCTTACTCAGTATTATTTCATTTTTCATTTTTCATTATAATTTCATATATCTCAGGGGACCTAACTCTGTAAAAGTTATTTCAAGGGGCATAACTTTTCTGTATAACTTATAGTCATATTGTGGCATCGTTTTCAAAGATTTATAAACTCTTTGTCCATAGATATGTACCGGCATATGAGTTATAATAAATAATGATACAATCTGTAAGGCATTTTCAAAGTTTTCATAAAAATAATGCACAATGCATAACATTGTAACTCATCTTTTTTTGCTTAAGAAGTTACTGTAGTCATGCAGGTGATTAGAAAGAGTTTTCATTAAAAATAATGGATGGTGTGTGGAAGGACATTCTTTTAAGTTACTTTTTTTGTTGTATGAATTTAATGAGAACTTATATGACTACTTATATGAATTAAATGAGATGCTCCCACCAGGGACTGGGCGAAGCCGGACAGGGTCAGGCAGACAGATAGACAGACAGACAGACAGATAGACAGTCGGGAACAGGAACTTATATGACTACTTATATAAATTAAATGAGATGCTTCACACCAGGAGCTGGGCGATGCCGGGTCAGACTGACAGACAGACAGATATTCGGTAACGGGAACGGGAACTTATATGACTACTTATATGAATTAAATGAGATGCTCCCCATCAGGGACTGGGCGAAGCCGGACAGGGTCAGGCAGACAGATAGACAGACAGATAGACAGACAGATAGACAGTCGGGAACGGGAACTTATATGACTACTTATATGAATTAAATGAGATGCTCCACACCAGGAGCTGGGCAATGCCGGGCCGGGTTAGACAGACAGACAGACAGACAGACAGACAGACAGACAGTCGGTAACGGGAACGAGAACTTATATGACTACTTATATGAATTAAATTAGATGCTCCCCACCAGGGTCTGGGCGAAGCCGGGCAGGGTCAGATAGTACATTATATTTGACAATATGGACAAAAACTTTTACTAATTTGTTAACACGATTTTACAACTTGTTATTATAACAAATACTCTTTATTATCTATCAATTGCTTTAATGTAGACACACAGCGACTACATTGTCACTATAGTTGTTGATTTCTAATGACATATATGTAACTGCTTGCAATGTTTGACAATATTCTTGAAATCTGGAGCAAGTTTACTTGTAGAAATTCGCATGACAGCTTGCAAGTTGCGGTCCGACATTAACGACCTATTCTTAGATTTGTTGATCTTCAAGCAAGAAAATGCTTGTTCGCAAATGTATGTTGATCCAAATAATGATAAAAGTTTAGCTGCAAAGTTCTTCAAGTTGAGAAATGATTCTTGTGATAAAGATCCATAGAAATCCAGCAAACCATCTGTCTTGAATTTCTCTTTCAGGTCATGATCTGCTTGTAAGTCAAGCAGCTCCAACTGTATGCCCTCTGTGGCTGTATCAGCTTCTGCACTACAAGGTGAACTGAGAATATTGAACTATGGTTCTAATTTCTTGAAATCTTGGAATCTCCATCCAAATTCTTCAATCAATGCATCTAATTAGGCTTTGTATTTTTCAGTCATTCTTTTTTCACTTGATTGTCTGGAGAACAGTGAGAGTTTTGCGTGAAATAACTTTACATATACATACAATTCATGTGCAAACACACCATTGCTCTGAAGTTTAACATTCAGTTCATTTAACTTTTCCATAAATTCAATGGCAAACATTAAGTCTAACTGCCACTCTTTATTGACAATGTCAGTATTAAAGTCACATGCAATGCCCTTCAACTCTAGGAAAATCACTATTTCTTCACTGAGTTCCCACACTCACCTCAACACCTTGCCGAGACTCAGCCATCGAACATCGGTGTGGTTCAGGACATCGGAATGTTCAGTTTCCAAATCGTCAAGTAATGACTTGAACTGTTTGTGATTAAGTCCTCTTGATCTGATGAGGTTGATGCCTTTGACAACTGGGTCAATAACATGCTTGATATTCAAAACAGTTTTACACATACTTTCTTGATGAATCACACAGTGAAGTGGTAATAATGTGTGATCTTGATATTCTGCTTTAATCTTATCACTTATCAACTTTACCCAACCTACATTTTTTCTAATCAACGCACGAGCTCCGTCAGTTGTAACACTTGCCATCTTGTTCCAAACCAACCCAGTTCTTTCAATACAGTTAGTAACATCATTGAATATATCATGGCCTATGGTTGTGTCTTTGATTGACTCAACACTCAGTAACTCTTCAGTGAGTTTGAAAGAAGTGTTTATTCCACGTATAAATATCAATAATTGGGCAGTATCATGTACATCGAAACTCTCATCCAATGCAAGGTTACGCACAATCACTTTGGTCGGATAGGCAAATTAATCGTCGGTCGTACCGGCCGCACATAACCACGATCGGGCACGCAGATTCACACAGCCGTACTGCCAAATAAACCGTCGGTCTGACAGACCTAGCAAGCACGATCAGGCATGCCTATTCACTTATGCGGGCAGCATATAAACTTGTAATGATATAAGAAATCCACTGGTACTTCCTATCTACCTCTATCAAGTAAATACAAAACATTTCTATCTAAAGGTGGAATTGCACTGGTTGCCTAACTTCGCAAATACTTACCTTCATATCCCAATGAAAACACAAACACCTTGATTCCAGGAATTAAGAAACACCACTTACTTAAGGCATACATTATAGCATTTACTAGCTAAGCAAACAACACATTACTGGCTAGCTCACGCTAAGAACTTATCACTATTACTGCCTTTAGCATACATAATCTAACTAGTGGCAATATCCCTTACCATCCGAAGAATGTATTCACTAAACAAGATAGTTTACACACTGGCTTCAAAGCTGTTAAAATACCTCAAACCTACTTACACATAGCAGTGATAACATCATCCTACATTTCACAAACAATGCCTATAATGGTAATCTAACACATTTAAATTCTATCAGCTAAAATTACATCAATTTTACCCCGCCAAGCAGAGGTGACATTAAACACGCCTGATGTTTACAAGCACATAACAGGTGTTCTCTTACCGACGGCTGACCTAAATATTTCCTAGCCGATCGATAGCTGCTACTTAGAAATGCAGATACGCGGAGGAAAATTTACTCGCGTCGCGGAGACAATTATTTTACGTTCGGTGCTTAAAGTATTTCGACTGCCGGCGTTTTATATACAAACATCAGCTAACTAATAGGGTAGGAGGAAAATACCTTAGATACTCAATCACCACATTCCTTGACTGCAGATGTCCCGCTTCGCTGACGGATGTAAAGACATCAATTTCTAGCAGCCAGTGAATCGCGGCTGTCTTTGACAAGATCTGAAAGGCGACTAACCTTGGACAGCTCAATGCGCATTCACAATTACATCCCAAGCCTGGAGAATCACCTGGGTCACGGAGAAATCATGAATCCAGTGTTCCCTGATGCAATTGTGGGTCCAGCGTGACAGCAATATCACGTACGAACATTGCCCAGTCCCTTCGCGTTGCTTCGAGATGTTTCTCGAACTCTCCGGACTTATGAAGTCACGGACTATTTTAACCGGGGATTTCCCTAGTTATAGTCCCAATTTCAAGGGCGACCAACCCGTCGTATTCCGACCAAAGGGAAATAATGCAGAGGACAGACTGAATCTAATCCGTTTCGTCACAAAGAGAGAGCCTCGGCACGACTAATAGACTGGCAGCGGTGAAGAGCTGTAGACAGAACATTCTCAGGATAGTCTCGAAGGCGGAAGAAATCCAACATTTCGTGGGCTTTTTGACGGAAGTCGTTATTATCATGACAAAGCCGTCGGATACGTAACAGTTGTGAGAAAGGAATGGAATCCTTACAAAAGGGAGGATGGGAGGAGGTATAGAGAAGGATACATACGAGTCAGTCGGTTTACAGTAAACCGTCGTGCATAGACCAGCAGAACCTAAAGAAACTGTTATGTCTAAGAAATTAACAAGAGACGAGGAAATAGTGGAGGTGATTCTGATGCTAGGATGAAAGTTAGAGAAAAGGGCAATAAAGTCCTGGAGATCAGACAATGGCATGTCTGAAACACCAAAACAGTCATCGATATACCTCATGTAGAGCTCCGGGAGCCTTCCTGTGTATTGACTCCATACCTCGTGTTCCAGATAGCCCATGAACAGACAGGCATAACTCGGACCCATCTTAGTGCCCATGGCCACCCCGCTAATCTGGTCAAAATAGTCCCCATTAAACTCAAATGAATTGAGCTTAAGGACTAACACTGCCAGACGCAGTGGCTATGGTGGGGCTGTGTCTTTTGTCTAAGAAAGATTCCAAGGCTTTGAGGCCGTCAGAGTGAGGAATAGATGTATAGAGTGAAATCACATCTAAAGTAAAGATGTGGTGATGAGAAGGGGTGGTGAAGCTGATGGACTCGAAGATGGAGATAGCATGGTTGGTGTCTTTGATATATGAGGGGAGGCTAGCAACCAACGGCTGAAATATGCTGTCAAGGAACTCTGAAATTCGTTCAGTGGGACAAGAGCAGGCCGAGACGATGGGTCTGCCTGGGTTCCCTAGCTTGTGTGTCTTAGGCTGCATGTACAAGGTGGGTTTGCCCAAGCAGCTATCTTGGATGATCAACCAGGTGGCAGAGCTAGGCAAGAGGCCTTGCCTGATGATGGCATTCGTTTATTTTCCCTGTATCGGCCATCCTGCTGTGGTCGCACATTCTTTAATGTCAGAATGTGCGAATTTCACGTGAGTTCAATAAACATTATTGCACTCAGGACATTCCCACACGTGCTCCGTCACCACTGTTCAGTAGCCTATGACGGTTCCCACGATGAATGTACCAGTAGCAGCATAATTTAATTTCCGCCTGCATTCCCCTCTTCCGTCGTCCAGACACTCCGCTGACTTCTTGATGAATCAGCCTGTCTATTTGCGGATCCTCTCTGTGTGTTTTACTGAACGTTCCTCTCTGTTTCAGACAGCCTTCACCATATCAGCATTGTCGTTAAGTAGCTTGTCGCCCAAAGGAGCGCCACATACAGTTTATCAACCTGTTGATTTCCTCGCTCACTCGCATGCTCTGAGTAGAAAAGCAACGATATGCTCTTCATACACGTATTGTCGGGCGATTACAGCCACTCCAGGGTGAACATACCAGTTTCCACTTTTAAGTAGCATACTCTACGTGTTCGTTTAAATACAACGTGTCGATCTGTACTAGTCTGTGTGCATGTCTATCCCTGAGTCTTGATGTTCAGCAATGTCATTAAACGAACGAACGGTATAACAACAAAAATTACCTTTATTTTCACAGCGTTAAGAATTGAGCACTCATATGTGTCTGACATTAAATTATTTATAGATGATAGATTCACATCGAATAAACCTACAACTGGGAGTCTCCGTGGCGAAGTGGTCCAGCCGTCTGCCTCGCGCTCCGTAGGTTGTGGGTTCGATTCCGGGCTACGTATTTCGGTTCACGAATGCATTTTTCTCGGAGAATTATGGGGGTCGTCGCTGGAGCTACAGAATTCGTGCTTTGTGTGACGCTTTCGGCAAGCCGCCCTGCGGAAAGACACCGAGCCTAATGGGATAAAACCCGCTGCAATGAAATCGAACCTCTCGATTTTTAAGACCTTTTTGACTTAAAGACACCTAAAAAATGTTATGCATATCCTTTACAGGACATAGCTGTCAACAACAGCATCTTTCAGCTGTATGTTGATTTCTTGGCAAGATTACGCTCAGTAGTTTGACATTGCTTTCTGAGCGGCCGGCTCAGTATCCCGCAAGTCACCAGCGGGGATCGAACCTACCCAGCTCTCGCCCCGCTACGAGACTCTGCGTGATAAACGGGATTACGGAGAAAGTGTTGTAATCCCTCGGCCAGAGAGACCGGCTAAAGACACCTACTACTTTCAAATTTCCCATTTTCTAATAAGTTCTCTGATATTTACATTTCTTCGGCCTTCTACCAGAGCCATTTCATTACTTTCTTTTCCCAAATATGTCACTATAAGCGACACATGTGTTGTGCAGATATTCGCACATATACGTGTGTTGTGTGTGTGTGTGTGTGTGTGTGTGTGTGTGTGTGTGTGTGTGTGTGTGTGTGTGTGTGTGTGTGTATATATATATATATATATATATATATATATATATATATAGAGAGAGAGAGAGAGAGAGAGAGAGAGAGAGAGAGAGAGAGAGAAGAAAAAGTTCTAAATTAAATAGCCTTCAGTTATGTAAGAGTATAAAGCCAAGTTGTAGCATAAGTTACATAGTCAGATTCTACAATAATACATAAAACAAATTAGATAGGTCAGTGAGTAGGCAGGCAGGCAGGCAGGCAGGCAGGCAGGCAAACATGTAGTTGGACGGATTTTCTCTCGGACGGACGGACGGACGGATAGACAGACGCAAAGAGACAGACAACTGTTAGATAAATTAGTAAGTTATCTTTTTACTTGATCGAGCATAGACGTTTTCTGTAATTGTTCTCTGACATTTAAATTGAAAAGCTACGATTTTCTTATGTAGCGATAACGAAATAGTTCATGACTCACGTTGGTATGTTGCCACAGTAACGATGCATGTTCACAACAGTTGTATTTTAGTTCACTTACTGGTCGCGTTAAGCGTAGTTGATAGAGATATACGCTAATATTGAGGGTGGGGGTTCGATCCCTGCATTCGCCGTTCGCCAGCAAATGAACAGACTGGTCACCTTTGCCTCCGTTCGTTCCGGCTAACAAATGTCATGACCCGATCACATCACTGACCCATAGCGAGTCTTGTTGTGTGTCTATTTGTTAGTGCTGTGCCATAGGTTCTGAATGCTGTGTAATCTCTATATTGCTATAGTCTGTCTCCGCCTGGATTTATTTGAACAGTCTTCGGTGTAGCTATTTATGGAGCCAAGATATTCGCAGTTTGTGACATTTCCGATTTGTTCATTCTTGCTTGTAATATTTGGTGGAAATGAAATTTTTGCATTTTGGCATTACTTCATTTTATTAATTTCTTATCAATACTTTATTTTCATTTTTAAGTGGTATTTCGACATTATCCATAATCCGAATATTGCACAGGAGAGCTTTGGAAAGGTTTTGTTAAGATTATAATTTTTAAATGTCATTTTCAAAAATAAAATCTCAGGTTGACAATCTGTGAGACAAGGCAGCTATAGTAGTTTTTACTTTACATCTAAAGGCTTTCTCTTGGCATTGGGTTGGAGTTTGTTTATAATGAAATAGCTATAACCTGAAGAAAAAGAGCTACCAAACTAGGTCTAATTCCACGCAGTCACTGTGCCCTGTGTTTATTCATGATCTGGTAACATTATTGTCTACACAGCAGGTGAGTAGTTCTAGTATTATGCTTGCACACAGCACTGGTTTCCAAGCTTCCAGAGAGGAAGAAGAGCTCACAATACGCCCCGTGGAGAGTTCCTCAACATTCCCCGTGAAGAGTTCCTCAACATTCCCCGTGGATAGTTCCTGGACATTCCCTGTGGATAGTTCCTCGATATTCCCCATAGAGAGTTCCTCAACATTCCCCTTGGAGAGTTCCTCAACATTCCCCTTCGAGAGAGGTACTTTGACCGAAAGGTCTCTACACCAGACTCTGATAGATACAAGAAGTTGTAAGGGCTCAGTTGTCAGGATTGCTAATTCATTGGACTTAAGAATTAAAGGTCAGTCCTATAGAATATTCACCAACCTACTAACAGCAGCCGGCTCAGTAGTGACGGGGTTACAGTCGCAATTCGTAATCCCGCATACCGCGTTCGAAACACAGCTACGGGCGATTTGGAAGCAGACCGTCTTGCGTTGGTTTTCATACAAGGGCATATGTGTTGGTCGTTCAGAAAGCAATGACAAACTACTGAACGTAAACTTGCACGGGAATCAAAAACGGCCCAAAAATGTTGGAATTGACTGCTACGTCCTGTAAAGTATATGCAACTAATTAACCAACAGCTAAATGCGAAAATATGCGCGTCGCACCCCATCACTTCTGAACACAATTACGCTTCCTCATGAAGCGATAATGAAAGACTCCTGTCTTGGTATGCTCAAATACAATCTTACGGATGAACAACCGATGTCTTGGCATGCTCAAGTGCAATCTTAAGGATGAAAAGCCAATGTTTTCACGATTTGCTAACGCATGCATCTACAGGTTGAAAGCCTGTGTCTTAATGATTTCATCAAGTGCAATCTACAGACAAGATTGAAAACCGACGTCTTGTTGATGTGCTCAAGTACAAGCTTCAGGTTTACAACAACTGTCTTGGTGATGTGTTCAAGAACAAACTTCAGGTTTACAACCATTGTCTTGGTTATGTGTTCAAGAACAAGCTTCAGGTTTACAACAAATTGTTTTGGTGATGTGTTCAAGTACAAGCTTCAGGTTTACAACCATTGTCTTGGTGATGTGTTCAAGAACAAGCTTCAGGTTTACAACCATTGTCTTGGTGATGTGTTCAAGTAAAAGCTTCAGGTTTACAACCATTGTCTTGGTGATGTGTTCAAGAACAAGCTTCAGGTTTACAACCATTGTCTTGGTGATGTGTTCAAGAACAAGCTTCAGGTTTACATCAAATTGTCTTGGTGATGTGTTCAAGTACAAGCTTCAGGTTTACAACCATTGTCTTGGTGATGTGTTCAAGAACAAGCTTCAGGTTTACAACCATTGTCTTGGTGATGTGCTCAAGTACAGTCTACAGGTTTACAACCATTGTCTTGGTGATGTGCTCAAGTACAAGTTTCAGGTTTACAACCATTGTCTTGGTGATGTGTTCAAGAACAAGCTTCAGGTTTACAACAAATTGTCTTGGTGATGTGTTCAAGTACAAGTTTCAGGTTTACAACTATTGTCTTGGTGATGTGTTCAAGAACAAGCTTCAGGTTTACAACCATTGTCTTGGTGATGTGTTCAAGAACAAGCTTCAGGTTTACAACCATTGTCTTGGTGATGTGTTCAAGTACAAGCTTCAGGTTTACAACCATTGTCTTGGTGATGTGTTCAAGAACAAGCTTCAGGTTTACAACAAATTGTCTTGGTGATGTGTTCAAGAGCAAGCTTCAGGTTTACAACCATTGTCTTGGTGATGTGTTCAAGAACAAGCTTCAGGTTTACAACCATTGTCTTGGTGATGTGCTCAAGTACAGTCTACAGGTTTACAACCATTGTCTTGGTGATGTGCTCAAGTACAAGTTTCAGGTTTACAACCATTGTCTTGGTGATGTGTTCAAGAACAAGCTTCAGGTTTACAACAAATTGTCTTGGTGATGTGTTCAAGTACAAGTTTCAGGTTTACAACTATTGTCTTGGTGATGTGTTCAAGAGCAAGCTTCAGGTTTACAACCATTGTCTTGGTGATGTGTTCAAGAACAAGCTTCAGGTTTACAACCATTGTCTTGGTGATGTGCTCAAGTACAGTCTACAGGTTTACAACCATTGTCTTGGTGATGTGCTCAAGTACAAGTTTCAGGTTTACAACCATTGTCTTGGTGATGTGTTCAAGAACAAGCTTCAGGTTTACAACAAATTGTCTTGGTGATGTGTTCAAGTACAAGTTTCAGGTTTACAACTATTGTCTTGGTGATGTGTTCAAGAACAAGCTTCAGGTTTACAACCATTGTCTTGGTGATGTGTTCAAGAACAAGCTTCAGGTTTACAACCATTGTCTTGGTGATGTGTTCGAGACAAGCTATAGGTTGAAAACTCATGTCCTGGCGATTTACTCAAGTACAGCCTACAGGTTGAAAACTAGTGACTTGTGATTTATTCAAGCACAATCTCCAATTTGAAAACCTCTGTCCTGGTGAATTGCTCAACTACTGTCTGCAAGCTCCTCAATACTACACCATACAAGTCTTTGTGTTGCTGCCCTGGCCGCTATCCTACCTCACGTTCAACTTCTTCTCCCTCATCTGATCGATTGTGTACCGCTTTTCACGACAAACTCTTGCTGTGATGGACAAACAATATTTCCTAACTAATATCCTTGACGCCGGCTCCGTGGCTTAGAGGTTATGACTTTTCTCCGTAATCTTGTATACTCTCGTTGGTAAAGTGATGACGGTGAGAATCAGCAGTGGTTCGAATCGCATCGGTAACTTACGGGGAATGTGAGCCGGCCGCTCAGAAAGCAATGGCAAACTACTGAGCGTAATCTTGCCAAGAAATCAACATACAGCTGAAAGATGCTGGTGTTGACATCGATGTCCTGTAAAGGATATGCAAAAATAAATATATATCCTTGACAGTAAGTCCTCTGTTTCAAAACATCGCACAACCGCACGCTGTTCTTCGGTGCTGCGATCTTCAAGAACGACCGACATGTTCACCATCATGTGAGCGTGAAACTTTGTATGTGCATTCACGTGTGGTGGTTATCATCTACCACACATAGACATCGAAATAGGTAGATATGCCACGTAATAACACCTGTATAAACTGTCTTACATCATTTTGGGGCTCACAGACTTACCCTCGTATAGCTAAAGTAATGGGGCAAAGTTCCCCTCTGAATATCTGTTTCTGCCCTTATAGTATTGATGAAGCGACAGATTGCACGGTAACTGAAACCATTTCAACCACTCAACTTAATCAATGCACATCTCGAGCTGTTAATGACGCACACTTAAATGCCCTGCATACATATTTTTTTTTTTTTAAATTCTAAAGAAATATCCACCTCACAAGACATTGATGCTTTAGCTAGAGCAGTATAATGGAAATTATTAGTGCAAACACTTTGTCTGTGGGTGAAACAATTGAAATAACGGGAGAGGTAGTTGTAATGTTGAGAGGTCTGTGTTTCTTGCCAGTCGGTACCGGAAATTGATGTCCGTTAGTTAGTGGACGCAGTATTTCTAGAAACACAAACCAATAAATCAGCTGCCGTCACTACAGTGAATGTTGGCTCTAATATATCGTATAGAAGAATATATATATATATATATATATATATATATATATGTGTGTGTGTGTGTGTGTGTGTGTGTGTGTGTGTGTGTGTGTGTGTGTGTGTGTGTGTGTGTGTGTGTGTGTGTGTGTGTGTGGTGTGTGTGTGTGTGTGTGTGTGTGTGTGTGTGTGTGTGTGTGTGTGTGTGTGTGTGTGTGTGTGGTGTGTGTGTGTGTGTGTGTGTGTGTGTGTGGTGTGTGTGTGTGTGTGTGTGTGTGTGTGTGTGTGTGTGTGTGTGTGTGTGTGTGTGTGTGTGTGTGTGTGTGTGTGTGTGTGTGTGTGTGTGTGTGTGTGTGTGTGTGTGTGTGTGTGTGTGTGTGTGTGTGTGTGTGTGTGGTGTGTGTGTGTGTGTGTGTGTGTGTGTGTGTGTGTGTGTGTGTGTGTGTGTGTGTGTGTGTGTTGTGTGTGTGTGTGTGTGTGTGTGTGTGTGTGTGTGTGTGTGTGTGTGTGTGTGTGTGTGTGTGTGTGTGTGTGTGTGTGTGTGTGTGTGTGTGTGTGTGTGTGTGTGTGTGTGTGTGTGTGTGTGTGTGTGTGTGTGTGTGTGTGTGTGTGTGGTGTGTGTGTGTGTGTGTGTGTGTGTGTGTGTGTGTGTGTGTGTGTGTGTGTGTGTGTGTGTGTGTGTGTGTGTGTGTGTGTGTGTGTGTGTGTGTGTGTGTGTGTGTGTGTGTGTGTGTGTGTGTGTGTGTGTGTGTGTGTGTGTGTGTGTGTGTGTGTGTGTGTGTGTGTGTGGTGTGTGTGTGTGTGTGTGTGTGTGTGTGTGTGTAGTGTGTGTGTGTGTGTGTGTGTGGTGTGTGTGTGTGTGTGTGTGTGTGTGTGTGTGTGTGTGTGTGGTGTGTGTGTGTGTGTGTGTGTGTGTGTGTGTGTGTGTGTGTGTGTGTGTGTGTGTGTGTGTGTGTGTGTGTGTGTGTGTGTGTGTGTGTGTGTGTGTGTGTGTGTGTGTGTGTGTGTGTGTGTGGTGTGTGTGTGTGTGTGTGTGTGTGTGTGTGTGTGTGTGTGTGTGTGTGTGTGTGTGTGTGTGTGTGTGTGTGTGTGTGTGTGTGTGTGTGTGTGTGTGTGTGTGTGTGTGTGTGTGTGTGTGTGTGTGTGTGTGTGTGTGTGTGTGGTGTGTGTGTGTGTGTGTGTGTGTGTGTGTGTGTGTGTGGTGTGTGTGTGTGTGTGTGTGTGTGTGTGTGTGTGTGTGTGTGTGTGTGTGTGTGTGTGTGTGTGTGTGTGTGTGTGTGTGTGTGTGTGTGTGTGTGTGTGTGTGTGTGTGTGTGTGTGTGTGTGTGTGTGTGTGTGTGTGTGTGTGTGTGTGTGTGTGTGTGTGTGTGTGTGTGTGTGTGTGTGTGTGTGTGTGTGTGTGTGTGTGTGTGTGTGTGTGTGTGTGTGTGTGTGTGTGTGTGTGTGTGTGTGTGTGTGTGTGTGTGTGTGTGTGTGTGTGTGTGTGTGTGTGTGTGTGTGTGTGTGTGTGGTGTGTGTGTGTGTGTGTGTGTGTGTGTGTGTGTGTGTGTGTGTGTGTGTGTGTGTGTGTGTGTGTGTGTGTGTGTGTGTGTGTGTGTGTGTGTGTGTGTGTGTGTGTGTGTGTGTGTGTGTGTGTGTGTGTGTGTGTGTGTGTGTGTGTGTGTGTGTGTGTGTGGTGTGTGTGTGTGTGTGTGTGTGTGTGTGTGTGTGTGTGTGTGTGTGTGTGTGTGTGGTGTGTGTGTGTGTGTGTGTGTGTGTGTGTGTGTGTGTGTGTGTGTGTGTGTGTGTGTGTGTGTGTGTGTGTGTGTGTGTGTGTGTGTGTGTGTGTGTGTGTGTGTGTGTGTGTGTGTGTGTGTGTGTGTGTGTGTGTGTGTGTGTGTGTGTGTGTGTGTGTGTGTGTGTGTGTGTGTGTGTGTGTGTGTGTGTGTGTGTGTGTGTGTGTGTGTGTGTGTGTGTGTGTGTGTGTGTGTGTGTGTGTGTGTGGTGTGTGTGTGTGTGTGTGTGTGTGTGTGTGTGTGTGTGTGTGTGTGTGTGTGTGTGTGTGTGTGTGTGTGTGTGTGTGTGTGTGTGGTGTGTGTGTGTGTGTGTGTGTGTGGTGTGTGTGTGTGTGTGTGTGTGTGTGTGTGTGTGTGTGTGTGTGTGTGTGTGTGTGTGTGTGTGTGTGTGTGTGTGTGTGTGTGTGTGTGTGTGTGTGTGTGTGTGTGTGTGTGTGTGTGTGTGTGTGTGTGTGTGTGTGTGTGTGTGTGTGTGTGTGTGTGTGTGTGTGTGTGTGTGTGTGTGTGTGTGTGTGTGTGTGTGTGTGTGTGTGTGGTGTGTGTGTGTGTGTGTGTGTGTGTGTGTGTGTGTGTGTGTGTGTGTGTGTGTGTGTGTGTGTGTGTGTGTGGTGTGTGTGTGTGTGTGTGTGTGTGTGTGTGTGTGTGTGTGTGTGTGTGTGTGTGTGTGTGTGTGTGTGTGTGTGTGTGTGTGTGTGTGTGTGTGTGTGTGTGTGTGTGTGTGTGTGTGTGTGTGTGTGTGTGTGTGTGTGTGTGTGTGTGTGTGTGTGTGTGTGTGTGTGTGTGTGTGTGTGTGTGTGTGTGTGTGTGTGTGTGTGTGTGTGTGTGTGTGGTGTGTGTGTGTGTGTGGTGTGTGTGTGTGTGTGTGTGTGTGTGTGTGTGTGTGTGTGTGTGTGTGTGTGTGTGTGTGTGTGTGTGTGTGTGTGTGTGTGTGTGTGTGTGTGTGTGTGTGTGTGTGTGTGTGTGTGTGTGTGTGTGTGTGTGTGTGTGTGTGTGTGTGTGTGTGTGTGTGTGTGTGTGTGTGTGTGTGTGTGTGTGTGTGTGTGTGTGTGTGTGTGTGTGTGTGTGTGTGTGTGTGTGTGTGGTGTGTGTGTGTGTGTGTGTGTGTGTGTGTGTGTGTGTGTGTGTGTGTGTGTGTGTGTGTGTGTGTGTGTGTGTGTGTGTGTGTGTGTGTGTGTGTGTGTGTGTGTGTGTGTGTGTGTGTGTGTGTGTGTGTGTGTGTGTGTGTGTGTGTGTGGTGTGTGTGTGTGTGTGTGTGTGTGTGTGTGTGTGTGGTGTGTGTGTGTGTGTGTGTGTGTGTGTGTGTGTGTGTGTGTGTGTGTGTGTGGTGTGTGTGTGTGTGTGTGTGTGTGTGTGTGTGTGTGTGTGTGTGTGTGTGTGTGTGTGTGTGTGTGTGTGTGTGTGTGTGTGTGTGTGTGTGTGTGTGTGTGTGTGTGGTGTGTGTGTGTGTGTGTGTGTGTGTGTGTGTGTGTGTGTGTGTGTGTGTGTGTGTGTGTGTGTGTGTGTGTGTGTGTGTGTGTGTGTGTGTGTGTGTGTGTGTGTGTGTGTGTGTGTGTGTGTGTGTGTGTGTGTGGTGTGTGTGTGTGTGTGTGTGTGTGTGTGTGTGTGTGTGTGTGTGTGTGTGTGTGTGTGTGTGTGTGTGTGTGTGTGTGTGTGTGTGTGTGTGTGTGTGTGTGTGTGTGTGTGTGGTGTGTGTGTGTGTGTGTGTGTGTGTGTGTGTGTGTGTGTGGTGTGTGTGTGTGTGTGTGTGGTGTGTGTGTGTGTGTGTGTGTGTGTGTGTGTGTGTGTGTGTGTGTGTGTGTGTGTGTGTGTGTGTGTGTGTGTGTGTGTGTGTGTGTGTGTGTGTGTGTGTGTGTGTGTGGTGTGTGTGTGTGTGTGTGTGTGTGTGTGTGTGTGGTGTGTGTGTGTGTGTGTGTGTGTGTGTGTGTGTGTGTGTGTGTGTGTGTGTGTGTGTGTGTGTGTGTGTGTGTGTGTGTGTGTGTGTGTGGTGTGTGTGTGTGTGTGTGTGTGTGTGTGTGTGTGTGTGTGTGTGTGTGTGTGTGTGTGTGTGTGTGTGTGTGTGTGTGTGTGTGTGTGTGTGTGTGTGTGTGTGTGTGTGTGGTGTGTGTGTGTGTGTGTGTGTGTGTGTGTGTGTGTGTGTGTGTGTGTGTGTGTGTGTGGTGTGTGTGTGTGTGTGTGTGTGTGTGTGTGTGTGTGTGTGTGTGTGTGTGTGTGTGTGTGTGTGTGTGTGTGTGTGTGTGTGTGTGTGTGTGTGTGTGTGTGTGTGTGTGTGTGTGTGTGTGTGTGTGGTGTGTGTGTGTGTGTGTGTGTGTGTGTGGTGTGTGTGTGTGTGTGTGTGTGTGTGTGTGTGTGTGTGTGTGTGTGTGTGTGTGTGTGTGTGTGTGTGTGTGTGTGTGTGTGTGTGGTGTGTGTGTGTGTGTGTGTGTGTGTGTGTGTGTGTGTGTGTGTGTGTGTGTGTGTGTGTGTGTGTGTGTGTGTGTGTGGGTGTGTGTGTGTGTGTGTGTGTGTGTGTGTGTGTGTGTGTGTGTGTGTGTGTGTGTGTGTGTGTGTGTGTGTGTGTGTGTGTGGTGTGTGTGTGTGTGTGTGTGTGTGTGTGTGTGTGTGTGTTGTGTGTGTGTGTGTGGTGTGTGTGTGTGTGTGTGTGTGTGTGTGTGTGTGGTGTGTGTGGTGTGGGTGTGGTGTGTGTGTGTGTGTGTGTGTGTGTGTGGTGTGTGTGTGTGTGTGTGTGTGTGTGTGTGTGTGTGTGTGTGTGTGTGTGTGTGTGTGTGGTGTGTGGTGTGTGTGTGTGGTGTGTGTGTGGTGTGTGTGTGTGTGTGTGTGTGTGTGTGTGTGTGTGTGTGTGTGTGTGTGTGGGTGTGTGTGGTGTGTGTGTGGTGTGTGTGTGTGTGTGTGTGTGTGTGTGGTGTGTGTGTGTGTGTGTGTGTGTGTGTGTGTGTGTGTGTGTGTGGTGTGTGTGTGTGTGTGTGTGTGTGGTGTGTGTGTGTGGGTGTGTGTGTGTGTGTGTGTGTGTGTGTGTGTGTGTGGCGTAGGCGTTCATGGCTCTCCACAAATCTCGGTGTTTGGTTTTCTGGGTCAACTCTGCCATTGATATTCCTCCATGCCACCGTCTCAATCCATCCAGCATCATTTCCCGTGGTCTACCTCTGCCTTTCTTCCCCTCGATCTTTCCAGTTGTCACGATGTTCTCCAAAGCCTCTATTCTCATCACATCACCAAAAAAAGCTGTTTGTCTTTTTCTTATTGTTGTATATAACGTTCTAGTTTCATTAGCCTATTTCAGGCATTCGTTGTTAGTTAGTTTGGCAGTCCAAAGAATTCGCAACATTCGTCAAAGGAACTACATCTCCGTTGCTTCCAATCTCTTTATAATTTGGTCATTTACATTTCAAGATTCACAGCCATGCAGCAAAACAGGTTCTATATAGCACTTCAGCACTCTCTTTTTTAAATTCAATGATAGTGACTTATTGCATAAAATATTCTTCATTTTCTGAAATGCAGACTTTGCTTGCCCTATTATGCTCTTAATCTCTGTTATGCACCTTCCATCTGATGTTATAAATTTCCCTAGATATTTAAAACTATCGACTTGGTAAAGAATGTTCCCTTCTATCTCTATTTCACATTTGGGTGACACCTGTTTCTTTGCTATCACCATTGTTACTGTTTTCTTGATATTCAAGGAGAGTCCTTTCTTTGCACTCTCTGTTACCACAATGTCCAACAATTGTTGTAGATCTGTTGCATTTTCCCCCATCAATACTGCGTCACCTGTATAGCGTATATTATTTATATTATAACCTCAGAATATTATTTCTGGCTTTTCTTTAATCTCTCTCATTATTACTTCGCTATAGAGGGAAAAGAGATCCGGTGAGAAAACGCATCCATGTCTTACTCCCAACTTTATGTGTTCATAATTTCCTTCTTTATGTCCCATTTTAATTGCTGCTATTTGGTTCCAGTAAATATGTTTTATTATTCTGAGATCTTTCCCATCAAAGTTAATATCTTCCAACAATTTAACAGTTCTTCATATTTTGTTTTATCAAATGTCTTAGTATAATCCATGAAGCACAATTATATGTTTTTTTTTTGGTATCTACTGATCTGTCTAAAAGTGTTCGTAATGTATATATTGCATTGTTTGTACCTTTTCCTTCCACAAATCCATACTGTTCTTCACCAATTTCCATTTTGTTTTTTTTATTTTCTTCCTTGTTCTTCTCATTATAATTCTGAGTAGAAGCTTAGTGACATGATTTATGAGGTTAATCGTACGAAAATCTTCGCATTAAATTGCTCCTGGTCTTTTTGGTATAGCTATAAATACAGATTTCAACATATCGCTTGGTATACATCCACTCTGTAAATATCATTCAACATATTGATTAATTCTACTCCAAATTCTCCAAATACTTCTAATTCTTCTATTGTGATTCCATCTGGCCCAGCTGTTTTTTTTCTTTCTTCATGTGATTGATAGCGTCATCAACTTCTTCTTTTGGAAAAGATGGACCTTCTAAGTTACTTTCTTCTCTTAATTCTGCCCTTTCTCCATCATATAAGTCTCTTGTATGCTCATTACACCTCTTCATTATAGCATCTTCCTCCGATAATATCTTTCCTGTTTTTGATTTTAAACACCCTGTATTTATTCTTATTTTTGTTCATGTGATCTCACTGATTTGTTTGTGCATATTGTTTGTATCTTTAATAGAATTTAATTCAATTTTATTGCACTGGTCATTTAACCAACTTTCTTTTGCCTTCAACCAGTTATTATTTCTTTATTTATCTCATTATATACATGCTTATCATTTTTACTTATTTTTGTTTTGGCCATCAACTTTAATATTTCTTCAGTCATCCATTTTTTCTTAGCCTTTTGGTTTCTCTCCGGTAATATTTTTTTGCTCTTTTGATAAATTGAATCCCTTAACATTTCCCATTGTTCGTTTATATTCATGTATTTTAGCTATTACATTATACCTATTTTTCACAATCACTCTGTATTGTTTTTGAATTTCTTTATCTACCTTCAAAACCTCTTTATTAAGTCTCATGTTCCTAACCACTTTTTTCTTCTATTCCGTCTTACTTTTATTATACCACATAATGGTACATGATCACTATTACAGTCAGCACCGGCATTGTCTTTACATTAATTAATGCATTTCGAAACCTTTTATTAATAAGTATGTAGTCAATTTGGTTAAGTATCTTCTTGTCAGGGCTTTTCCATGTGTAAAGTCGTCTTTTATGGTGTTTAATCCAGGTGTTTCCAATTATCATATCATTGATATTTGCCCATTCTTTTAGTTGTTCTCTTTCATTTTTTTTTTTTAACCTAAACCTTAATTCCCCACTACATCCGCCATTTTTCCTCTTCCTACTTTTGCATTAACATCACTTAGTATTATTTTTATATCTTGTAATTTAATTTGAGGCATTGCCTTGTCTACTTCATAATAAAAATGTTGTATTTCTTCATCACTACTACTTGTTTTCGGTGCGTATACTTGTACAATATTTATATCTATTGGCTTGCCTTTCAATTTGACCATAATAACTCTGTCTGAAATACACCAGTAACCATTAATTGATTTGGCTGTTTGTTTATCAGATATTAGCCCTACTCCTTTTTCGCGTGCATCCCCTCCAGAATAAATTATTGTGTGTTTTTCGTTTATAATTTTGCCTGATCCCTTCCATCTCATCTCACTTGCGCCTTGGATATTCAGTTTCATACTTTACATTTCACTTATAACATTGTATAACTTTCCAAGCTCATTTAACGTTCTAACATTCCATGTACCTATTTTAAACTTGTTATTTGTTTTAATTAAGATGCTGCCTTCAGTCTTTGGATGACGGTTTGGTGGCACCCGTGTCACATGACTGTCCCGCCCGGACGAGGATGTCCTAAGACAGCCATTGACGTCGTTTACGGACATTGAAGTGTGTTTAGTCATGAAGACTTGGGAATATAATATGGTGGTTTCCCCTTGCAATCCACATCCACATGGAGTTCTGTTACTTCAGTCCAATCCAACTGTCAGGACAAGTGAACGCACTTCTCTGCCCAACTGCAGAGCTGTCCAATTATCTTGTTGGTTACATAATCCGTTTTTGAATCTGGTTGAAGTATAATTTGACGTTGGCTTGTAGTTTATACGAATTTCATCTTATTATGTATATATTATATATATATATATATATATATATATATATATATATATATATATATATATACACTTCTCAGCCTTCTTGCTTGTCCTCTGAATCTTGCCAGTTGTCAATAAGTTCTCCAATCCATTTCTTCTCATAACATGTTTTAAAAATTGTGACTGTCTTCGTCTAATTTCTCTAATCAGTCTGCGATTTTCATTTGTCTCCTGTAGTACTTGGTCATTGGTTTTTCTATCTGTCCATGGTACTCTTTGCATTTTCCTCAGAAACCACATTTCTGTAGCCATCAAATGTTTTTCAGCTTGACTGCACAATGTCCAAGTTTCACATCTATACAAAAGAATAAGCTCTATGTACACCCTCAAACTCTTTTTCTCGTGTCAATTGACATCATTTTATTGGTCAGAATGTTTTTCATCTTGCTAAAGGCTACTTTCGCCATGGAGATTCTTGTTCTAATCTCTTTAAGGCATCTCCCATCAGATGGTATGACTGTTCCGAGATAATTGTACCGATTCACTTGTTGAAGAATATTCTTCCTAGTGACGACCATAATCTGTGTCTTCTTACAATTTAATTCCAAACCCAGCTGCTCACTGTGTACAACAACCGCGTCTACTAATTGTTGCAGATCCTGTGCATTGTCTGCATTCAATACTGTATCATCTGCATATCTAATGTTATTGATGTTTCTTCCTCCAATGCTGATTCCATTTATATCTTCTACATTTCTGAAAATATTTTCACTGTATAGGGAAAAAAGATCTGGAGACATTACACATCCCTGTCTAACACCTCTCTTAATAGGTTGATATTGTCCCACTTCATTATCAATCCTTATGGCAGCTTGTTGTTTCCAATATATGTTTTTTATAAGTCTAATGTATTTTCCATCAATTTGTAGATCTGCAAGCATATCCACCATGTTGACATGTCTAACTCTATCAAAAGCCTTTGTGTAGTCAATAAAGCAAAGATGTATATCCTTGTTTACTTCTATAGCACGTTCAATAACTGTTCGCAGCATATACACAGCATTTACTGTACCCTTTCCTTCTACAAACCCACATTGTTCTTCCCCTATTTCAGGTTGTATTTTCTTCCTCA
This sequence comes from Cepaea nemoralis, assembly GCA_014155875.1. Taxonomy (NCBI): domain Eukaryota; kingdom Metazoa; phylum Mollusca; class Gastropoda; order Stylommatophora; family Helicidae; genus Cepaea; species Cepaea nemoralis. The sequence continues at coordinate 424,893 of JACEFZ010024953.1, read as the reverse complement.
CTCTTTGCATGATAATTCGTAACAAAATCTTTGTGATGTGACTGATTATACTAATTATTCTATGTTGATCACATTCCAAGGTTCCTGATTTCTTTGGGATTGCAATAAATACAGAATTACATAATTCAGAAGGTATATCTCCAGTATCATATAATGTGTTCAGCAGTCTGGTGACTTGCACTAATCCAAATTCTTCTAAAGCTTTAATCATTTCTGTTGTGATGTTATCTGCACCGGGGGCATTGCCAGCTTTCATATGCTTAAGAAAATTTTGAACCTCCATCTTTAAAATTTGTGGTCCTTCATTATTAAATCTAATAGCATACTGTTCCTCTCTGCTATCATTATACAGGTTTCTTACATAATCTGTCCACACATGTAGAATCTGATCTTTTTCTATTATGATTTTGCCATCTTTAGTTTTTAGACAGCCTGTTGATGTACTTGTTCTTTTATTGGTAAGTTCCTGAATTCTTTTGTGCACTAATTTGGTATTTTGACTGTTGTGTTGTTTTTCAATTTCTAAGCACTTTTCCTCAAGCCGTCATTCTTTTGCCTTCCTACATAATATTCTGACTTGTCTGTGAATTTCTTCATATTTGGCAGGATTATTTTTGTTGAGTCTTCTTGTTTCCATTAGGTGTAAAATTTCTCCAGTCATCCATTTCTTACGACCCACCTTCTTTAATTTTGGAATAGTTGTTTCTGCAGCCAAACTGATTGAATTCTTTAACATTTCCCATTGATCATTCACATCCTGGAACAATATCTCTAGATCAGTTTACGGTGTTCACTTTTTGTTATGAGTGATGGTTGGCAGAGATCTAAATTTTGATATATTGTGGTGTAGCTTTATCGGCAGCCACAGAGTATCTCTCTAAGAACAGCTTGTGGCAAGTTCTCATCTGACCAAGAAAACGGAACTGAAGGAAGAATCTACCTCACCATGAAAGTAAGAATCCAGTGTCAGCCTTTCACATGTCGCTGGTTTCTGAGCGTGAAAAGGGCAAGAACAGATCAGATTCAAAAGTGTACTAATTCTTGTACAGGAAGTACAGTACAGAGTCACAAGTCTACTACTTTTACAGGAAGAAAAGAACAGATTCACAAGTACACTGCTTTACCGAGAAAAAAAAAGATTTACAAGTGTACTACTTTTACGGGAAGAAAAGAACAGATTCACAAGTGTACTACATTTACAGGAAGAGCAGAACAGATTCACAAGTATATTACTTTTACAGGTCGAAAAGAATAGATTCCCAAGTGTACTACTTTTACAGGAAGAAAAGAACAGATTCACAAGTGTGCTACTTTTACCGGAGCCAAATAACCATATCTTGTGAAAATAAATGTACACTTTCATGTGTCGTTATTATATTCTGATCAAACGTTGATTGATGCACACGAAGAATAGTCAATCACACACGATGTGCCCGTTGGTACAAGTGAATAATAGCTAATGACAACTGACACATGCCTGGGGTAATTGACATTAAGGGGAGTGTCCGTACAATATAAACATGTTCACGGGGTGAAAGGGCATTCACCGGAAAAAAAATATAAGAAGATAAACGGGGAAAGGTGTTGGGGAGAGGGCTGCAAAGAAGGGGTAAAAGACAGTGGAAAACATTGACTGGGGACAGTTGAAGTCGAGATCCGGAGAGGATCGGAAGGACAGTTGATGTTTGGACTCCGAGCTGGTCGGTGGTCTAAGGAGAGAAGCGGAGTTAGTTAGAGAGCTCCGTCCTGTGTTGTGTTGTTCTCCCAGTTTTGAATGGAGGCCTAAACCCAGAGGGGGTTGGATAGTTAGTGGAGGCCTAGACCCAGTGTGTGGGTTGTATTGTGTGAGGTCCAGCCGTGGATAGTAGCTGGATAACTGTCTTGTAAATTTGAGATTAAGAAGGCCTTGAGAAGGCAGTGATGTGTGCGTGTTAAGTTGTGAGGAGGATATATATATTCTGTGGATTATATTGTTTTCTGGATATGGAAATATGTTACGTGTGTCCGTGTTCCTTCTGCATTAAAAGATTATGTGCGCCAACTCAATCTTGTTCACTGACTGGTGGATGTGTACTGCGGGGGTGAGTTGTATTGCGAGACAGGTGGCTAGCTCAACTTACACTCCGTAGTGACATACAAGGAGCATTGTAACCTAGACAACGACCATCTCATTCGGTTATCATTAAGAACATTGTCACGGAAAAAACTGCAGTTTAATGATTCCTTGATAACTTACATATTAAAATACAAGGAAGGAGAAGGGTTAACAATCGTGTACTTCATTCTGAGAGGAGGACGAATAAAAGATCATTGACCGACACAGATATGAAAATAGGATACAGGTGTTCGTAAAGTTCATTGCTTGACGATCTGACGGACACGGAGAAACGGGACGATCGCGCTGGGGACACACGACCGGAGAAAACGATCAACGAGTGAAGTTGTTTTGAAGTATTCGCGTACGGGGAAACTCAGGGAACAGCGTAACAACGGAAGGACACGAACAACTAACCACTACGTGATTTCTCCGCTGTTTGACGGGCAGGATACGGCAAATTTGATTGTAGATCAAACAATCACCGGAGGATTGGACACTTGTTATAAATAAGTAGCAACTGGGATTGCTAGTTAGTGTGTGTTCCAAACTGGGCTGAATGAGATATGCTCCTGAGGGGGGAAAGAAAGACACGTCCCTAATGGTTTAAAGAAGAGGGGATATTAGTGTGTTATTCGCTAGTGTATTTCGATTCCAGGAACATAAGTGCATATATATAAGGTAACACTAATATTAGAGTAATATTAGCATAGGGAAATATGTGGTTGTGCGTAGGGTTTACTATTGCTTTCTATTTAGTGAATAGTTTATACTTTAGTGAATTCTGCTGTTTATGTCAGAGTATTCTTTCGGAGGCTGTTTCATTACGGCTGGAGAAAGACAATCACATAGACAGGGATATGAGGCAGACTTAAATCACCTGATTTAATGTTTATTACCCAGGTTCTACTACACAGCCTGACCTATCAAAGAAGATAAACCAGTACATCTCTTGTACAGAGAAAGCAGTGTTGATAATACAGGAAAGACCTTTTAAATTAATCAGGCACTTCACAGGTGCAGTGAAAGTATGTCACTATAGCAAATGCAAAGTGGGTGACTTAACGAATGTCAAACAACAGGTTTTGGTGAACCTTAGAGAAGGAACTTTATTCAAGCATAGAAAATAGGATAAAACATTGTCATTGAGTACTCACCTAAACGAAACAGGGAAGAACCCTAGACCAGTGTACCTATATTCAGAAAACGGTTAAATAACTGTGGACAGGTGTGAGGTGTTTTCACTGATGGATTATAACAACAAAAAAACGGAAAACTCTGTCTACGGAAAGGACTTACCGTGATCACATTACTGTACGGTGTTACTGTGGTGAACAATTGTTTGTTTTTTCAAGAATTGGATTAAGTCAAGACTCAAGCTGAACGGATCATACCGGGTGAGAACGTTCTAATTCTGTGTTTGATGTCTGATGTTTTGGCCTTTTGAATATGCCGGAGAAGATTACGAAGACTAACAATCTAAAAGTCCTATCTTGCAGTCATCTTAGCAGACACTACCAACTACAGATACACATTCAATACATACACCAGACATAGTTTTTATTAATAAATCTTTTATTTATCGTTGAAAGGAACTGTTGTCAGGGTATGTTATGAAAGAGAGAGAGAGAGTGAAAGAAATAGATATATGGAAGGGAAGACAGAAGGGAGGAGTGTAGACAGAAGTCAGTCAATAATCCCAACAGAGAATAAAGTTGAAGTTGTGCTTGTTGATTCCACATTCCTCCCGGGTAAACAAGTGACATAATTGGTGGAGCGAGCGGGGTACTTACATAATACCCATATGACCTGGAGGCATAACAGGGCATATGCATAGAGGGGTACCTGCATATTGGCACAGGCATAGCGGAGTACCTGCATGTTGGGACATACTGATGGGAATAAAAATAAGTATACATTGATGACTTTTAATGGAAGGACGTCCATTGGATATATGGTGCCATTACATTTATGGTAGAAACATTTCATTAATGCTGGTGACTTTACAGTGAGAAAGTTCCAGACAGGGTGAATGTGGATAGGTGGTAAGACACATTACATACCTAGTCACACGGTCACACGTCTACATAAGTCTTTATCCTATATCTCCTCTTGTGGATGAGAGAGTGGTTGTGATGTACTGTGTGGTGTCGTAGATTAATAATATTAAATAGACATAGATAAATGATATAGGTTCTAGGTAGAATATAATTCTATAGTGAGTATTGCTTTACTGCCTTGAAGTGTCTGTACTCTATTTGCGGACTTACATTCTTAACTATGGCAACCCCTAAAGTAACTACAGCAGAACTAAGGGCCAACGGGGAGGAAATTGGTTTAGCTGGTTCGGAACTAACTGATGACATACAGGAACGAGAGAGGGAAATTCGTCAAGCGGAAAGAGAAGATCGAAAGGCCGAGTTGGAAGTGAGAAGAATAGAGGTGGAGACCAAACGAATGGAAATGGAACAAGAGGCCAAGAAACTGGAACAGGAGACCAAGCGACTGGAAATGGAACAAGAGGCCAAGAAACTGGAACAGGAGACCAAGCGACTGGAAATGGAACAGGAGGCCAAGCGAATGGACAGGGACCAGGAGACCAAGAAACTGGAAATGGAACAGAATGCCAGGAGACAAGAAATGGAACATGAATACCGCTTGAAAGAGTTAGAACTCAAGACACAAACTAAGGGTGAAATAGATGCAGCAGAAGGAAGTTCATCTTCACCTGGGGCAACCCACATGATTGGACAGGGTTACCATGCCATGAAGTTTCCCTTGGCGGTCTTTGATGAAAGTAAAGAGAAGATATACCAGTTTTTGGATCGGTTCGAGGCCATGGCAGTCGCTATGGGACTGGATAGAAGCCGATGGGCTCTTAAATTATCCCAGGCTTTACGTGGTTCAGGGTACGAGGTCTACACACGCCTACCACCAGGACATGAAAATCAGTACGAGGAATTGAAAGCCGCTTTGATGAAACATTATGAAGTCACAGCACAAACGTATAGGAAGAAGTTTAGATCGTCTAGACGAGAGCCGGGAGAAGCTATTCGCCGCCTACAGTCTGAGGCTGAAATCCTATCTCCAGAAATGGATGGACTTGGCAGAATTCAAGAGGGATTATGAGAGTCTCGAAGAGATGATGGTGGTCGACCAGATGCGAAAGCAAATGTCGAAACCTCTCAGAACCTTCTTGGGAGAACAAGGGGCGGAACGGATTGATGTTGTGAATAAGCTGGCGGAACGATTCGTAGAGGTACATGGGGAGGCTGCGGAACTCAGTATTCAAACCAAAGGTCAGGAGAAACAAGAGAAAAAGAAACCTAAGAATTGGGAAGGAGAAAAAGTGGAACCTTATATAAAGCACACAGAGGAGAGTTCAGAGAAGGTGAAGGAAGGAAACCAGAACACCTCGAATTCTCCAGCGAAACGACAGTGGTCTGAGAAGTGGTGTTCATTCTGCAAAGTGCCATCTCATAACACGAAGGACTGCAGATCGAAACCTAAAAGTTCTTACTTCGCAGCATGCAAAGTGATTCCTACGACGGTGATCACAGACAAGGCTGAGGTCGGCGAAGGAGAAAGGAACAAAAAGGACACACGGAAACCTAGGAAGGGAACATGGTGCACACCCTGCCAGTCGACAACACATAATACTGTGGACTGCAGATGCAAGGCAGAAGACGCCAATTGCATAACCAACCTCGAGGAATCAAAAGAGGAAGGCAAGGAAACGGTCAAGGAGATGAAAGACACTCAGGACCAAGAGAGACCACCTGTGGTCGAACTGATTGAAGTCAATGGCCAGCAGGTTGCTTGTCTCTACGATACCGGTTTGGATGGGGAAGCGGTGGTGGACGCCAGCTTGGTAAGCCCAGACCAACTTACAGGGGAGACCATAGAAATACAGCCGGCAATGAGGAGTGCTGTTACCATGACGCTGCCAATCGCCAAGGTGGAGATTAAATCCAGGTACGTCACGGGCATTATTCCAGCTGCTGTATTATCTGACTCCTTATTTCCCATGATCATTGGCACAAAATATGTCTTTTTGGGAATGCCCAAACAGCCAGCCCACAAGGGAACAGTAGTCAGTGGATCTCAAGGGAAGGAAAAAGAGGCAGAGACATTATGCGACAACTCAGGGATAGGAGAATTGCATACTGCCCAGAGGAAGGATACTACGTTGCGTCCTTGCTACAGGAAGCTGCAAAGAAGTGCTGAGCCACCAGAACGGGGACAGTACTTTCTGAAGAATCGACTACTCTATCGGAGAGCTGGGAGGGGAGATAACCTGCACGAGCAGTGGGTGGTTCCAGAGACCCACCGTCCTCACATTCTTCAGAGTGGACACATCATAGGCGAGAATCGACATATGGGTGTCCGAGAGACCTTGCAGCAAATTTCCGGCCATTATTGCTGGCCAGGAATGACCGGTGATGTACGCCGGTGGTTGAAGTCTTGTTCAGAGTGCCAGAAAGCACCACCCAACAAGCGGACTAAGAGTAACATAGCTCTTAAAGTGGAAGACAAAGTGGAAGTGTGGAGTCCAGCAGAGACCAATATACTCCAAGTAGGATGGAAAGGACCTTATCCTGTGGAAAAGGTTGTGTCCAAGAACATCTACAACATACGGATCGGGGAAGAGCAGAAAAATCTCCCTAGACATCTCATTAGGAAATATGAGGAGAGATCCGGAAGCAAAGCTTCGCACTTTGTGGTGATGGCAGCCATTGGGACAAAGGTTACCAGTCCAGACGAAGACCAGAGATCGCCAGTACAACATAGGAGGGCCTATGGGACAGTACGTGATAGGTCAGATTTACCCAACGACGAGAGGAGGGAAATCGCACGTCAGGGAAAGGACAAGAGGGAAACCTGCAATAGTAACCAAGTTCAAAAGGGGTGGGTAACGTCGGGAAAGGCGAGAAATACCCAGGACTCCAACCGAAGATTGGCTGACCAGATACAATATCGCCCAAGATGGTCCTGGAAGCAAAAGTCCAGGAGATTTGGGAAAGATGAATCGGTCCAACGAGGACGAGGTGGAACATCCCCAGAGGCAAAGCCGGGGGAAACCAAGAGGACATGGAAACAGTGTTACAATCAGGATGGGACGATCCGTCTGTATTGTGAGCCATCGCTTACGCCAGTGGAAAGGAGGTCGACTGAACGTACAGGAGCGATGAGCCAACACTAGTTTCAGTCATGAGTAGTAGGGTAGGGTGCATATGAGGTCGCCTACTGGATGAGGTGTTGATCCATGTGAAGATCCAATCATATCATCAACACGTGAGGTTAATAGCTACTTCGCAGAAGCTCAACGCACGGTGGATGTGATGGAAGTTGTTGTTGCAACAGGACTTCACAGTGGAATACATCCCTGGTAAGGAGAATGTAGGAGCTGATTTCTTATCTAGACATCCAACTTCAGAGGAAGAGGAATAAGTTGGAGGATCATAGGAATCAAAACTACAGGGATGAAGAGTCGACGCGGTCAACTCTCTTAAGAGGGGGCCTATGTCACGGAAAAAACTGCAGTTTAATGATTCCTTGATAACTTACATATTAAAATACAAGGAAGGAGAAGGGTTAACAATCGTGTACTTCATTCTGAGAGGAGGACGAATAAAAGATCATTGACCGACACAGATATGAAAATAGGATACAGGTGTTCGTAAAGTTCATTGCTTGACGATCTGACGGACACGGAGAAACGGGACGATCGCGCTGGGGACACACGACCGGAGAAAACGATCAACGAGTGAAGTTGCTTTGAAGTATTCGCGTACGGGGAAACTCAGGGAACAGCGTAACAACGAAGGACTCGAACAACTAACCACTACGTGATTTCTCCGCTGTTTGACGGGCAGGATACGGCAAATTTGATTGTAGATCAAACAATCACCGGAGGATTGGACACTTGTTATAAATAAGTAGCAACTGGGATTGCGAGTTAGTGTGTGTTCCAAACTGGGCTGAATGAGATATGCTCCTGAGGGGGGAAAGAAAGACACGTCCCTAATGGTTTAAAGAAGAGGGGATATTAGTGTGTTATTCGCTAGTGTATTTCGATTCCAGGAACATAAGTGCATATATATATATATATATATAAGGTAACACTAATATTAGAGTAATATTAGCATAGGGAAATATGTGGTTGTGCGTAGGGTTTACTATTACTTTCTAATTAGTGAATAGTTTATACTTTAGTGAATTCTGCTGTTTATGTCAGAGTATTCTTTCGGAGGCTGTTTCATTACGGCTGGAGAAAGACAATCACATAGACAGGGATATGAGGCAGACTTAAATTACCTGATTTAATGTTTATTACCCAGGTTCTACTACACAGCCTGACCTATCAAAGAAGATAAACCAGTACATCCCTTGTACAGAGAAAGCAGTGTTGATAATACAGGAAAGACCTTTTAAATTAATCAGGCACTTCACAGGTGCAGTGAAAGTATGTCACTATAGCAAATGCAAAGTGGGTGACTTAACGAATGTCAAACAACAGGTTTTGGTGAACCTTAGAGAAGGAACTTTATTCAAGCATAGAAAATAGGATAAAACATTGTCATTGAGTACTCACCTAAACGAAACAGGGAAGAACCCTAGACCAGTGTACCTATATTCAGAAAACGGTTAAATAACTGTGGACAGGTGTGAGGTGTTTTCACTGATGGATTATAACAACAAAAAAACGGAAAACTCTGTCTACGGAAAGGACTTACCGCGATCACATTACTGTACGGTGTTACTGTGGTGAACAATTGTTTGTTGTTTCAAGAATTGGATTAAGTCACGACTCAAGCTGAACGGATCATACCGGGTGAGAACGTTCTAATTCTGTGTTTGATGTCTGATGTTTTGGCCTTTTGAATATGCCGGAGAAGATTACGAAGACTAACAATCTAAAAGTCCTATCTTGCAGTCATCTTAGCAGACACTAACCAACTACGGATACACATTCAATACATACACCAGACATAGTTTTATTAATAAATCTTTTATTTATCGTTGAAAGGAACTGTTGTCAGGGTATGTTATGAAAGAGAGAGAGAGAGAGAGAGAGAGTGAAAGAAATAGATATATGGAAGGGAAGACAGAAGGGAGGAGTGTAGACAGAAGTCAGTCAATAATCCCAACAGAGAATAAAGTTGAAGATGTGCTTGTTGATTCCACATTCCTCCCGGGTAAACAAGTGACAAACATCGTGAGATATCTGGAGGCTCACCGGTCAAGAAACCTATTGCAATATAGACATGCTTGTCATTCTGTTTATAAGTGAACTCTGCGCTTAGAGAGGATATTAAGTTCAAAGACATTCGTCGGGCACCTGATTACAAATGGAAGTTTATGAAAACGAAACTTAGATATCTGTGGGCTCGTCGCTTAGAGAGGAGTTATTATCTGATGACTACGTTCGATTTAATAAACAAACAAACCCGTGACAATTTAGATATTGTTGCTTCAAGATATTAATGGGAACTCTTTTGTGTGTGCGCCAGATAATTAACACAGACAGATGGGAGTGAATACCCAAGCTAGCCGATGGTTCACGGAAAACCAGGGTTGAGTCCAGAGTGTGGCGAGGACAGCGTGCGTGTATGTCAAGGACAGGGGCACAACAGGCCGCTACAGGTAGACGTCCATCGAAAAAGACTGTCAGCGCGCGTGGAGAAGACACGCCACAGATGAGAGTGTAAGGTGACGGGTTGGTCACTAGTCACAAACAGCACCACAGACAAAACTGTACAGGTAAAGTACTGAGAAAAGAAAACTCTCGGGAAGGGGAGATTTACATGGATTTGTAGAATACACAGAATTTGATAGCTGCGGGTTCGCCGGAGGGGTGACAGACGGGGGTAGTAACAGTACCCCTACCCCAGCCAGAGTGTAGATTAATGTTTTAAAAAGGGTCAGCTGTGTTGGGGCAGAGGAGGTTGTGTTGAAAGTGTTTGCTGAGGCTGGGTTGACCTTGGGAGGCAAGGCTGTTTACCAGTAAGAAGTACTGAGGTTTTTCCACTGACGGTGAAAATGGTGTTGAAAATGGACACACATTGAATGTGAACGGATAAAACTTTCCACGAGCATTACAAGATGACTCATGGGACTGTGAAAGTGGGTCGCAAAAGATACCAAGTTGTGTTGGTACTGAAACTAGACTTTGTGTTCGTCTTTGTTGAATACCTCTGTTATCATTACCCTGTCATGAGCAAACATTTTTACAACGAACGATTACGGGTCGTCACAGCAAGCGTGGTCGCATACAGTTGCTAAAAAGAACTTACTATACAGAGTTAAAGCGCTGGACATTTGCTGCCATTTTTTTGTTGAACCTTGTTGTTAAACGTGAATCCATAATATATATGATACAACAAGGGGCCATCTCCGCAACCAAGGTACAAAGACGTTACGTACTGTGTTGAGACAAGACGTTTGGACTATTACTTTGTTGTCACCACATCCAGGGAAAGTAACAACATATCAAAAGAACATTTTGCTGTTGGAATCTAGCGTCGTAGACAATTTGGAACATTAACCAACAGACATTTCCAGCATATTGTGAAAAACTATTAATAGCAAACTAAGAACTTTTGCGACTGGTTAATAAGCACATTATTGTCGGCCAGCCATTTTGGACATTTTGTTTTCTCTCATCGTTCTAACTGTCTTTATCGTTTGTGTATCTATATATGTATATGTAATTACATGTAGTTGTTGGATAGGCATTTTTTGCAATTTCTATCTGAATCAGGACAGGCTTGGCAAAACGTGGTTCTCTCTTGTGCTTAAGATATTTTTGTAAGGAAAACGCTAAAAAGTTAGCGTAGTCGTGCATTGGCATTGGGGTCCTGACCAATATCTAGAGCCGTGGTGTATGGTGACAGATCTGTGTATATTATTGATTTGAGATTCCTTCTTTTCTTCTTATTATATTTATGTATGATATTTAATTTCTTTGAGTATATATGTGTTATTATTGTAAATCTTGCGACTAAATCTGCTATATAGATTGTTTTCGGTGTCTTACGCGCATTGTGGTCGTTTCACACAAGCTTGTGGATGTTACTGTGGTTTATTTCTTTGTGATCACCGTCTCCGTGTACTCAGCTTGTGTGTCTAGCGTTTTATAGACACACTTATTGTTTATCATTCATTCGTTTGTATATATATATATATATATATATATATATATATATATATATATATATATATATATATATATATATATATATATATATATATATATACTAATTGATATTAATTGATACTCATGCAGTACGATAATACGGGAAAGGGGAAACTACTCACTTCCGCCCTAGCGCACAGACAACAAAGACTCAGTAAGACAGAAGATGCAGATGTCTAAAATGCAACCTCATCCATGCTGATCGTCTCCTAGTATATCTAATTTTTGCGCAGACTGAAGGTGAGTGAAAAATAAAAGTGTTAGCGTTTAAATTAAATGAAATTAATAGCGTTTAGAATGAGGAGTAGATTGAGCTATTTTCCTATATTGAGACATTCAGGATTTCTCCCGATTGTTTTTCTCGGCGACATGCGGGATGTGAAAGGGGAGACTGTCAACTGTGATTTACTGCCAGTATAGTACCTTGCGGTGTATGTCAGAGGGGTCCTTGAGCCTGAGGAATTAAGGCCACCTGGCTAGTGCAGTCGCCGCGAACTGTGCAGGTTAGGATTTTCTTTTTGCCCCCGACAGAAAAAAGTCCCACGCCTTACCGAGGGATCGAAGGCGTGGGACTTATTGGTTTTAAATGCCTGTAGTCATTATATATTATGTATAACTACGAAGATTATGTTGATATGCATTTTGTGAATGTACTTATGTGTAAATGTAGATATATAAATATTGCTTGTGTAAAGAACATGTGTGATGATTTTTGCCCATGTGGGAAAAGTTGGAACTCGGTCTGATTGGAGGGGTAGAAAAGATGTGGAACATCATTGTCGCCTGCCGGCAATATTACCAGGCAATTTATATAGGAACCTACATCAACTCAACCCTCATCCGTGACATTGACGGTCATAACTCATAACCCATTGGCTGGGTGAATCTGAAATTGGGGGAGAAAAGAATTCAAAGACAACTGAGACAACCTAAAGCAAAACTTCTTGAATGTTCAGTCACTTTGCTTGATTGCCTTAGTCTTATGTCTATCTCCGTTATTCCTTGGGGTACGCTGTATTGGCGGTAATTGATTGCTATATGTCCAATGCACGATGTGTGAATAGGCTGTCTTATTTTTGACCTTTTCTTAGCTATCGAGGGAAACATTCTGGCTGCCAGTACTTTCTCACCATGGTGTTAAGGAATCATGCACCAGTAATTCTTACATATGAGTCACTCCAAGTTTTACAACCATGTATATTTTTGTAATGTCTTTTTCACACACAACTCTGTATACTTGTTCTAATCCTATGGAAAATTGTCTTCAAATGTATCCACTTTTGGAACCATTTTCTCATTGGTAACCTTGTTATACCAGGTACCCTCTTGTCATACAATGTATAGCCAATCTATAGAGATCTATGGACTCTTTGTTTTGCTGCAGAACAGCAGAGAGGAACTGTCTTGTCCCTATTCTGCCACGCTGACACACATCACAGACATACACAACACCAACCCTCAGACACGTGACGGTTACCAAGATAATGAGAGCTATGCGACTTTTGTTTTCCTTCAAGGAGCCTGATCGCTGCTGTTGCTATTGCTGAAACCGGGAAGACGGTTATCGAAAGCTGATTCAACGTGAGTGAAAACGGAGCATAGAATCCGGTGGAGCATCAAGTACATGGGTGGACCTTGACTCTCACACTACCACATTAGAATCCAGGCTTTATCTAGCACTAGACCAGATCAAGACGTATCAGATGAATTCGTCCCATGGCGTGGTCTGCGAGCATATGTGTCTGAAAATGTGTGCGTGATGACTGCTTAACCAAATAGGAACCATTGGCACAATGTACCAGCACAATTTTATATCATTTATAAATCTAGTTCATTGAATGAACTCTTTTATTCTTGTTATTAAAGAAGGTATTATTGTTTCATACTTGTACTCACGTACTCCACTCTTGATGCTTTGAACGCAAGGTGTGCGAAGAAGTGTAGTATTTAACAGGGGGTTTATCAATAAGACAAGGGACATCGACCAGATAACCTAAACTTTCGTGTTAGGTCTTCTTACATACACGAGTGTTCTTCATCTTCTGCTCTTTGTCTCCCAAGTTAATCCTAGTCTATTCTATCGGGACCACCCCCTTAGACATTCTTATAACGAGCCATAAATTCTAGAGACTGTCGGATAACTCTTGGGTAGGGATTTCTAATGATCGGCGACAGTATCAACCGGAATAAGTGGACAACTCTGCAGTTGAGCAGAGCAGGGCACTCACTTGTCCGTACAGTCGGGAATGGCTGTCCAGAGGTAAAAAGACCACCATGTGGATGTTGAAGGCAAGGGGAAACCACTACATTATTTTCTCAAGACTTCATGGCAAACTCTAACACGTAAAATTGCCAGGTAAATCTCAAACGGGCCAATGTGCTATTTAATACTATGCAATGTCCAACGACGTCGTTGTACATTGGGCATTCCCATGCATGTTCTGTCATTCGATACTGCAGCCATGTAAGGTATTTGAGCTCACTGTTCCCATAAGGAGTTGGTTATGGTATCGCCTCTCTTTCCCTCGAAGGCGGCTTTGTCGTGCCTGTCAGACTTCACTTCTAATTTGTGTAATCGGGCTAGGGCTGATGGCAACGTCCTGTTAAGGACATGAAGCTAACTAAACCCTTCGAAAGCCATTTGGTCTATTAAAATATGGGGCTGGCACTATATACCTAAGGCTTATAAATAATGAGTAAGGAAGAGACATCAAAATGCTTACTTATTTATCTCATCTATGTGTTATCGTCATTCCAGCATTTTTAAACGTATCTGTTATTGGACGGTCTGGAAATTTGTCCTAATGTTTTTCTTACTAAGTTAATTTCAGATATCGGTTTTTCTCTCTATGTTATCATCAGGGCGTCTCTCATCCATCACGTTGCGTTCACCTCTTTGTTGCCTTGAACTCTGTGTCCCTTTGTCTGCTTTTCATAATTCTGCATTTGTTGTTACTTCTGTCTGTCTGAATGACGGATGTATTTGTTGACAAACACCTGCATTTTTGTTGAAACGCAACAAACTTGCCTCTATATTTCATCCATGTGTATGTTTGTTGTGTTACTAGACGTTTCTAACCCGAAATTGACTTTTTCTGTTTTAAAAAAGCACAGATTGTCAGGTAATTTACGCGGTGAAAAAAAAAATGTAATAAACATGTGTCGAAAACAAACAAAAAACGGCTTAAAATATTTCAGCAGTGGCTAATGAAGCTTCTAACCAAGAGAAGAAAGGCAAGCAAAATACTTACTTGAATCAAAGCCACAACAAATAACTGAATTTTTATCTTATTGTTTGCGCTTTTTCTGACATGCATTTTAGCTTGAAGTTGAGAGTTGCTTTCTGGATCGAAAATCTGCATTTGTAAGTGTTGAGCTACCTGAAACCTTGGAGGAAACACGGCCACATTACCAGCCCAGGCGCAATCACAACCGGTTCGCTTGTATTGATCCTGGCCTATGTACATCCAAATATTCCTCTCCGCATATGTGTGCTTCCAGTACCTGTCTTTTACAGACCGCTGGTTTCTGCATGTTTGGAGTAGAAGGGAAGTCTCCGCGCCAGTCTCCTACCAAGGCACCGAGTCTGGAGGAAAGTCTGTACATCTATCTAGCTCGGAGAGATGCAAGTCCATTCCATATCTTTAAAGACATGAATGTCAAAAATCAAACTTAAGAGTCCGGGAAGGTTAACCCGGTCAACAAATGCCCGCAGAAGTCGGATGTGTCGGCCTAACGGCGCAAGAACGCAGCTCTGCTGTAAACAGGCACAACGCAATCACGTCCGGAAAAAAACTCCGGATGAACGAAGAAGAAGAAGAAACTTAAGAGTTAAAACTGAGTCTTTCAAACGATTCTCAACCAATCAACCATGGTGTCGATATTTCTGTTGATTCTTGATTTTTAAGATCTACATTTATCTCTGTTATACTGCCGATGTGATTTTAAGAATGCTGTTTGAGAGTAGCATTGTCACATGACCGTACCTTCAGACCAGCTGTTTGTCGATAACATTCATAATCTATTGCCGATATTGTTATCATATTGTGAATTTGTTGTGTGCTTTGTTTTGCTATATGCAATATTCTTCACAGACTAGGCATTTATGTTGCTACAATTCTTCATCAGCCTTGTTATATCAGTTTCTAGTTTTGGCGCTTAGGAAATAATTTTAGTCCGAAAAGTCTGTTCAGCATTGTCTCTTTGAATCTATTCTATTCTGTATCCATGTGGACGATGACTTGTACTCTTGCAGTTAAGTTTGCTGGATTTTGAACCTTAAGTGTCACTGGACTGCGTTCCGTGTATTTGTGTTGTCGACCCTTGAGAGTAATTATAGAAAGTGAGCAGTTTTGAATATTTAGGTTCACTGCTTATGGCGATGGACACGTAATTACAAAAATAAAGAGACGAACACTCGTACAACTCCAAAAGCTAAAGCCTGCGTGGATTAGACAGAACAATAAACAGAGACAAATATTGGTCTAGCACTATAAGCCCACTGCCCCTTATGGCTTGTAAAATGGCCCTTTTTGAACAGACTCGCAGCGGGAAGCAGCTGTGGTTATTTGAAGTGTTAGAACCATCTCATATTTCAGGCTGAGTGCATGGAGAAATATGTTGCCAGTAAATTTCAGGCTGAGTGCATGGAGAAATATATTGCCAGTATATTTCAGGCTGAGTACATGGAGAAATATATTGCCAGTATATTTCAGGCTGAGTACATGGAGAAATATATTGCCAGTATATTTCAGGCTGAGTACATGGAGAAACATGTTGTCAGTATATTTCAGGCTGAGTGCATGGAGAAATATGTTGTCAGTATATTTCAGGCTGAGTGCATGGAGAAATATATTGCCAGTATATTTCAGGCTGAGTACATGAAGAAATACGTTGTCAATATATTTCAGGCTGAGTGCATGGGGAAATATATTGCCAGTATATTTCAGGCTGAGTACATGGAGAAATATGTTGTCAGTATATTTCAGGCTGAGTACATGGAGTAATATGTTGTCAGTATATTTCAGGCTGAGTGCATGGAGAAATATATTGCCAGTATATTTCAGGCTGAGTGCATGGTGAAATATATTGCCAGTATATTTCAGGATGAGTACATGAAGAAATAAGTTGTCAGTATATTTCAGGCTGAGTGCATGAAGAAATAAGTTGTCAGTATATTTCAGGCTGAGTACATGGAGAAATAAATTGCCTGTATATCGCACCCGTAGCGAACGACAAACCCAAGGATGGAACCCTTGTCAGACCATGCTTATGCTGTTGTCAACTTCTTAAAGTTCTTAAAACTTCCGCCAAGACGCCAGCAGAGATGACCCCTTATTACTTGTTAACTTAAAACTTTGCCACGTGCAGTCAATGAATATTTGTCCCTTATATACCCGTGGGTTTCTGGACATTCTAAGAAAAGGCGACTTGAGCGACTGATAGTTTCTTCATAATATTTGTATCCAGACTCCATGAAAATAATATACACGCCACGGTGGAGCAAGTCATGTTCTTCAAGTCGCTCTCATCACCGCCGCAGACAGACTTTTGGTCAGTTCACTTGCTTCGTTCATTTGCCTCACATGAATGTCTGCAATAAATTGTGTCCACATTGGTGTTGGTATACCCTGTCTCCTCTTCCAGAAACTGCCCCTTCATTTGCTGTTCTTTCTTACCCACAGTGACGTGGGAGTTTTTATGGGCTGATGGTTTGATGTGCGGTGATGATAATCTCCTTAGTACCTTGCCTTCTTGACAGACGATAGTTTGTTACATTCTGCTTCAAAAAATAAAGCATAATAACTACACCCCATGGCGTTAAGACTACGAGTGGAGTTATACCACTCCTTACCGCAAAATCTTGGAATGAATTTCAGAGACCATGTGTTGCCTATGCAGGATGATCCCTCTCTCGGCCTACCTATTTCACGCCAGAGGAAATGTATCAACAATACGTCTGGAACAAGACAAGCGGCCTGTAGGAATTTCCAGATGCCGACCAAGGCTAAGGCCTGGTCTGCCTTGCAATAACATTTAGTCTTAGACTGTATTTCCTCACACCAGGATAACGTGTGCACCCTACTAATTGCCCTCCTCCTCTCGAAGCCGTTGGTACAATGTGGGGTGTCAGGTTTAGTGAGCGACGCCCAACATTCGGCGCTAAAAGTTTAGTTTAGTTTAGTCGATGCTAAACTAAACTAAACTAAACTAAACTTTTCTTCGATAACATTCATAATCTATTGCCGATATTGTTATCATATTATGAATTTGTTGTGTGCTTTGTTTTGTTATATGCAGTATTCTTCACAATGTGTCAGATCTGTCACATCTGACTAAATCTTGACAAGACCCGAGTTGACGACTAACTAACCAACTAACTAACTAACTAACTAACTAACTAACTAACCAATTAACTAGCTAATAACTAACTAACTAACTAACTAGATCGAAATAGGCGCATAATCGGTGTCGTATGTACAGGATCATAATAATTTCAGTCGTATCCATCAAAAAGAGCTCTATCATTAGATCCCTAAATTTGTACAACTATCCCTTTATGTTTTGCTTGTTCGAAAATTAACCTAAACATCGGCTGAAATAGGTCTGCTATTGTGGGTTTCTAACTGCTGAGTACTTTTAACGTTGCAACGTCCTCTCATGCCCTAATAGTTTTTCCTCATCTGATAAGTATTATATCTTCACATAGCAAAAACAAAGATAAAGCATACAGATAAAACTAAAATGGATACAGAAATATATGTTAAAGAGGAAAAATTTGAGGTGGTAGAAAATGTCGAATATCTTGGGTCATTAATTACTAACAATGGTGACACAATGAAAGAAATTAAAAGACGAATATCTATTGCTCTTCAAAATCTAAAACAACTGAATACATTGTGGAGTGGAACAGATAGAACTACAAACAAGAAAAAAATAATATTTAAGAGCATCTCTCCCATTGCAACATACGCCTGTGAGACATTGACACTTGCTAAACAAACTGAACACAGTTGAACTGAACACCTTTTAATATAAATGTTATAGACGGGTTCTAAGAATATCTTGGATACAGAAAAGAACAAATGTGTTTATACGACAAAAGGTGAATATTAGAGAAGGTTGGCTACCAAAAATAAATAAATAAATAAATAAAGCAAAGAAAATTGGAAAATTCTGGTCACTTGAAACGTCATGAAAGTTTGGAGAAAACAATAATGGACGGGTATATGCCCTGGAAGAGAGGAAGAGGATGGTCAAAGAGACGATGAGTGCAGGATGTGGCAGATGATCACCAGATTGGTTTATCGGATTCCTGAACATCTTGCTTATGAGCTAGAAGTTTTCCGGAAGGTTGTTGTGGGAACGAAGTTCTGCAAGGGACATGCTACTGAATGAATCTGTTAAGTTAAGGCGTCTGATCATCTATCCCAGGGTCGAGGACAGGGGAGTGTAAATCCTCCTCTTTTTTTTTTAGGAATACAGTCTGATTCACATAGTTTGAGGCGGGTATCGTACCGTCGAGCCACTTTGCCCCTGCAGTCAGATAGATCTTCATAGTTTTAATTAAGATCCGGTTCTGGGGAGAAAAAACATTCTATTGATATTTGTTTGTCATACTTCAGTATTGATTTTATTAAGATCATTTTATGGAAATAAGAACAAAATATCGATATTTATGAGCTATCCTTTCACCTGTTGCAGGAATAAGTTACCTGTGTGGTAGATAAAGACACCAGATTAAACGGCAAGTAAACCGACAGACATAAAAGAGATAATAAGACAACGTGCACTATAAATTTGCTTTGAATGAAGTTAAAATAACATAAGATATATAGCCTTTTACACCATATTGTTTGCTCGTACCTAGTTCTGTAATTAGAGAAGTTAATAGCTCGACCAAAGTTTCAGTGGTTTACAAATAAATCTTTGTGAGTGTTAAATCCGGAGTTATAAAATGCGCCTGCTACGTATATATGTGTTTTCGTGAAACCAGGTCAGAAAGGAATTTGGCACGGGTATCCGCTTAAAGTCTAGAATTAGTGTTTGTATAAAGTCATTATAGAATAGCTTGTGTAGATTGTTGATTTCCTCGTTTATCATCATAGCACTCCGGTCAAATCATGAAATGCTCCACCCCCCCCCCCCCCCCCCCTCGGCCAGTTTCGTCAAGTGTAGATGCTGATCCTTCCAGTAACTCGTTGTTTAATTGTATTTTTGTTCTCTTGCTTTGAACACGATCGTAGTCCACGCTGGACTGAGTTTTGCATGTGGCTAGCTTTCCATTAGGCGATTTCTGGGGTACCTGTAAATTACGTCTTCAAGGCAAAGACAAGAAACCAACATTTTACGTAGTTTAACAGACAAGAGTAGGGATTTAACCCGCTAACTCACCAGCAGCACACAGTGCAAGAGCGAGCGTTCACATTCATTTGGTGATGCTGGCCTCACACGCTGTTTGTAAACACGTAGGATTTGTCAGCTAATAAGGCCCTCCTTGGCGACAGAGCATCTAAACTTATGCAACGTTAACTATGTTATTGCGTCTTCAGTTAGTGGTTTCCTGATAACCTTCGGGGTATCCCACTTGACCACCGCATGTGTACAAACTGCTGGAGCTGTTGAAGCCAACATAAATCTACTTGACCGTTACCTGGCACTAGAGCAAGCTGAGGACAGTATAGAACCATGCACGTTAGTGTATGACAGAAGTGTCTATGTTTAGAACCCACTCAAGAGACACCTGTCCATATATTGATTTTTACCCAATTATGACTGGGAATCAAATACTAGATTGTCCTGGTGACCAGATCACACGCTGTCCATCTAATTCCCTCAAAACAGCCTATATGAGACGCTAGATTGCTATGATGACGTAACTACTCGCTTGCAACAGACTGCGATTCAGAGGCTAGTCTGTTCTGGTGATTCGACTACCCGATATCTATATCATGTTCGCAATACGTTCTGAAAATTAGACAGCAATACGGACTGAAAATCAGATAGTTGATTGCTCTGATGACTCGGCAGTCCGCCACCCATATCATGCCCGCGATTCATACTGACAATCAGGAACTAGACTGCTCTGCTGACCCGACAACCCACTGTCTATCTGATACCCGCAATACTGACACTAGTTAGGACTGGTGATTCGACTACCAACTAACCCAGTAGTTCTCAACCCCCCACCCCCACCCCAGGAGGGAATTTTAGGGTTTCCAGTGGACGGAGAGGGGAATTATGATTATTTCAAGATCGCGTTAATACAAGAACCAATTACTTGATATTATTTTTCCCTCCATACTTTACTGTTCTGTACACCTCGCCCTACTGACATTCATTTTATAACGTAAGTAGACCCGCAAATCACGTTTTATGTACACGTCTAGACTTGTTCTGGTATGTTTTATTAAATTTAGCTTTCATTTTTACGTATACTGTGTAGGGGCGGCGTGGGGGGGGGGGGGTTATATGGAAGAAATACGAAAGGGGGGGGGGATGACATTCTGAACATATGGTGAGGGGTGCATGGGTCCAAAAAAAAAAAAAATAAAGGTGGAGAACCACTGCGCTAACCACTTTATGCCTGCAATGGAATTTCATGGAATTTAAAATTCGTATTTGTTTAAATAAATGATGAGAGCAATTCTTTAAAAAGACGACTTCTAAGGAAATTGATGTTTTCTGTTTCATAACAAGGCACTTCATATAAAAACATAGGTTTCTGAGAACACAGATTATAGAAAGAAAGGTGTCATGAGACAACACTTTATATAAACTCTGTTTCGGGAGAAGTCGCTCTAAAGATAATAACCATGTGCGCGAGAAAACAGCTAATAAGTAATGACAGTATCAAGATACGATGGATTCACTAGGCAGTTTATAGTTTAAAGAAAATATTGTCATGAGACTGCGGTTTTTAGTAGGGGAGAATCATTGTCATAGTGAAGAAAGTTCATAGACAAACATGGAGTGCAATGAGAAGAAAGTTTTAGAATAACATAACAATACATTAAACAAAAAGACGTCTATGTAAACATGTCTCCAGATTGTTATTTCTTAAATATACTTGAAATAGCAGGAGGAATCAATGTAATGTTTCAACTAGAAATTTTCGATGAGAACTGTGAGTCCAGCAAAGGCTTCCAGTGTCGTGTCATTGTGGGATCTGCCATCTGTATCGTGTTGTCATCCAGATTATAGAGCTGTCTAAATGGTCTCATCTTTTATAATACCGTCTTCAGTTTTTGCTGATGCTGTACTGTCAGAGAAAGACTCTATGAAGTGTGTTTTTTTTTTTTTGCGTTAGCTATGAGGGCGAGTCAATAAATAAGTCATAGTTCTGTGGGATGGCAGGTAAATGTAGTTGATGTTTTCTACAGGTGTCATTAGGTGACAGCAACATCGTACTTTATATTCCCGTTCGTCGGGTGGCGCTAGGTGTCACATGCGCATGCGCAGCGCATAAACAAAATGGCGACTGTACTTATGTAGTGTACAACCAAAGCGCAACGTGCTGTTGTGCGCTTTTTGTGGGCTAAAGGACATTCATAAGGAAATGCTTCCTTTCTATGCTGACTACGAGCCCGAATCAAAGCGTGCTTCAATGCAATGGAAACATCCTTCTTCGCCTTGTGTCCAAACATTCAAGGTTACGCCATCAACAGGGAAGGTTATGCTGACAGTGTTCTGGGATTGTCAAGGAGTGTTTTTAACAAATTTCAAGAAGAAAGATGGCAATGTGAATTCTGAATCGTGTTATGAAGTTCTGTCGATGCTTCTGATGCAATTCGAAGAAAACGTCCAGGACTGCTGACTAGAGCAGTGTTGCTTCTTAATGACAATGCCAGACCACATACGACTCGATTAACTCAGGAGAAAATTAACCAACTAAGGTGGGAAGTTCCGGAACATCTACCTTACAGCCCCGACTTAGCCCCTAGGATTTCCACCTTTTTGGTCCACTGAAAACCCACCTTGGCGGGAGACATTTCGCGAATGACGCCGAAGTTGGATGTGAAGTGAAAACGTGGTTTAGAAAACAGAGCACTCAGTTCTGTGCAGCCGGTTTGGGAGGACTGATAAAATGATGGGATAAATGCATCATTGTTGGTGGAAATTATGTTGAGAAATAAATCGACAATGCATGTATAAAAAATAAACTTGTTTCAAGTTATCATATTTAGTTATTTTTCTACAGCCATTTGTGACTTACTTATTGACTTCCTGGCGTAGCTTTGAACGTAAGCGTAGTTCATACACATACTACTACTTCTAGTGCACAAGGCCGATGTTTGCGTGCATTTCTCCCTATTACCGGTGTCGCTCGCCGACTTCTGAGGTACTTGTAATTTACGTCCCCAAGTCAAGGACGAGACGTCGACATATTAGTCCAACTGTCCGGTCCAAGGGTTGTACCCGCTAGCTCGGTTTCAGCACACCAGATGTTTCAGAACGAACGTTCATATCCATGCAGACTTCTATCATGTTCTTTTCAATCAGTCAGGTGCCGTCTCCACAATTAGGGTAGGCTGCAATGGATCTCCAACACTGTCTTGTCTCTCGCCCTGACGGTACATTCTGTCAGATTGCTGTTCGTCCATCTTTATACTTGTATCGCTGTCTACCTCTTGCTCGTTTGTCTTCAGCCTTACGCTTTAGTATGGTTTTCATAAGAAGGTTATGTCTTTTAACATGACCGAATTATAGCAGTTGCCTCTTTTTTTTTTTTTTTTTTAATTTCTTTCCTCAACTCTCTTTTCATTCCCAGCTCTTCTAGAACCTCTGTATGTGATTGTTTTTGTTTCAATGAAATACGACATATTCTTCTGTATGTCCATATCTCTAGGGTATCTCTCCGACTTTCTAATTACTTCTTATAATGCTTGTCAACGGATTCAACGAACTAGTGTAACAGCATTTTCCCCTGTGGCTGAATAAAGAGTAATGTTCTCATCTCATCTCATCATGTTCCTCTTGTACCTTGCGGTGTCGAGGTGAAGTATAAACTTCGTGAGAGTGCCCGGTTATGGGCTTCGTATATCGACATTCCCATGGATTCTGTTATTCCCTCAGTCCAACGTTTACGTGGTCGGCCTCTTCCTCTGTTTCCATCTGGTCTGTACATCATTGCTTGTTGTGGCATGCTGTTGACTGGTAGCCTACTTGCATGGCCAAACCATTTGACTTGCTGCTTTCTAATAAAATCTAGAGCAGCTTTAACCCCTACTTTAGTCCTGATTTCTTCATTTCTGATCTTATCTCTTCTTGATACGTTGAGTATTCTTCTCAGAAACCTCATTTCTGTTGTTGTGATTTTTCTTTTCTCTTTTTCTGTCATTGTCCAGGTTTGGCATTGGTAGCAGAGAGTTGGTAGGAAGATTGTGTTGTAAAGTGCTTTCTTAGTAGTTATTGATACATGTTTGTTCTTTAGTATTGGTGCCATTTGTCCAATGAGTTGATTTGCCTTATTGCACCTATTTTCGATCTCGTCTTCTGATCTGCCATTTGATGATATTATACTTCCTAGGTACTTGAAGCTCTTTACTTGTTTCAAGGGATGTTCGTTTAGGTGAATTGTTGCTGTTTGTTCTTCTTTAGTTATAGTCATTACCTCTGTTTTGCTTGTGCTAATTTTCATGTTATGTTCCCTACACATTTCGTTTAGACTATTCATGTGGTCTTGTAATTCAGCTTCTGAAGAGTAATGTTGTCAACGAAAATAATAGAGCTCTTTAATTTGTGCAACTCTTCATGCAGCTGTTCTGTGGGATAAGTAAGCAAAGAAAATAGCCCTTTAAAGCGCATGGAGAGTATGGTGCTATCACTATAATGTTACAGACCAATGGGCATTCGATGTGTGATGTGGTCAATACAATACCGGCTGAAGTGACTTCCCATAATATTTCCTGGTTGGGAACACCGGCATATTTGCGTCTAACATCATATGCCCAAAGCGCTTTGAGTCACGTAAAAGGTCCTTTACTTAATGTTTTACTTTACTAAATCAAATTAACCACAACTGAAGAGGCAGGTTGAACGAGGTCGAATTTGGGATTTTTTTGTTTTGTTTTGAAAATTGGAATTGGAATTGGAAATCAAATGCACGCAGTGTTGAATTTAATACCACAAGGCAGTAGATGACGGTTTTTGACAGTAAATGCCATTATTTATATAAGAAAGGAGCATGAATTATATAATAAAAGTACTTCCAAAAATATGAAACAATGTTGATCTATGGACATTGCTACATTTTATACCGAGCTTAATGGTTTTATATAGCAAACTATTTATATATACATTTTAAAAAACAAAAAAAAACTGTTATTTGACGGGCTCGCCAGGAGCCGCTTCAGGAATAGAATACCTCCGAATTAAAAACAGTTCGGTGTATGTAATTACTTCCCATCCTGCTGTTTTAAGCTGGCAACAGCTTGGGCAAACATAGATACGTGATAAAACATGCTTTTAGCTATGTCATTGACTCGTCTCCTTAAGTATGACGCGTAAACACGTTCATGTTTGGGCAACTCAAATTCAGAACAGATGGTGGACAGAATGTAAGAGCTTGCTTTGTGGTCGGTAAATTAGATGCAATGTGTTTTGTATTTGTTTCTGTGGGTTATTCCTACTTCGAATGACTTACAAACTGAAATTACCTAGACACTGACGTTCATATATTTTCTTGCGTGTATATATATAGGAGCTCCGTGGTGAAGTGATCTAGCCGTTTGACTCGTTCTCCGAAGGTTGTGGGTTCGATTCCGGGCCGCTTCCTTCGGTTCATGAGTGAATTTTTTTCGGAGACTCCTGTGGCTCTTCGCTGGAGCTACGGAGTTAGTGCTTCGTGCAACGTTTTCCGCACTGCGGAAAGAGACCGAGCCATATGGTATAAAACCCGGTGGAATGAAGTCGACCCTGTCAACTTTTAAGGGACTTTGTGTGTGTGTGTGTGTGTGTGTGTGTGTGTGTGTGTGTGTATGAGAGAGAGAGAGAGAGAGAGAGAGAGAGATTCATATTATCCTGACCTTGGTTCCTAAATAGCCCCATCATAAGCAGGAATAGACATCTCTCGCCTTAGGGGTTAGTGTAACGCAGTGACCGATTTGGAAGCAGATCGTTTTGCATTATTGTCTTTTGTATGAGGTGTCGGTTGTTCAGAAAGTAATGACAAACCATTCAAAAGTAAAATTGCTTGACAAATCACAAACAGCCAATACATGCCGGGTATGACTCCTGTGTCCTGAAACTTGTATCATAAGCAACATTGGAATATAAACTCCCCTCATTCTTAAATATAAATCTTAAAGAGAGAGAGAGAGAGAAACATGCTGAAGATTCCCCATCTTTTAATAGTTAATGAGTGGTTACTGACAGTCTCTAAGACTGTTCGTGTTACAAATATTCCAACGTGAAGCAACCTCTCGTCCCTTTACTATGTTGCAAATACTTCTGATTATAAATGTAATTGCTATACAAATATAGCAGTCAGACTGCACTGCAAGAATGATCTTCCCCGAGTTGTTCGGTAAGAGGGAACGTTGTATCAAGTTTTCCATATTATCATTTTAGCATATGTAAATATACGTTTAAAAGCAACGCTAACTAAATATAAATTAGGCCGGAGTCTTCTGCTAAAGAAAGCAGAACACCCGTTGAAGAACATTACCAGCAACATAATCCCATCCAACCAATATGAGATGCGCTGAGTCATGGTCTCTTTATATCTGAATGTGTCTTTCTGGGGGTGCAATAAAAGATAAAGGTGACAAACATTATACTATATTTTAGGAGAGTTATTTTACATCATGGTACCTTAGATTCTGTGTGTCTCTCTGTCTGCATGCCTGCCTGCCTGTAGATGTATCTATCTATCTATCCATCTATCTATCTATCTTAACCCTTTGAAAATAAAGTTTGTTTGTTCGTTCGTTCGTTCGTTCGTTCCATCCATCCTTCCATTCGTTTATCTATCCATACATCCATTCCTCTCTGTCAGTCAGTAAGTCCTGTTTGTCTAGGTCTTTCCGTCCCTTCATCAATTTCTTATATATATATAAACATTCTGGTTGTGAAATGGTTATAATAGAAATAGAAAAGAGTTAGCCAAATGAAATATTTTTGAAACAAAACAAGACATAATATTTTGTTGAAGGCCGAACAGAGGGAAACATGTATGGCGAATAAAACGGCTTCTACTGGAATGTATCATCGACAGGTGGGCTGTAGAGGCGGGCGGAAAGCAGGCTGTTCAGATGACAGGCAGATATAAGGAGTGATACGTACACAGGTCGACATTGAGGTGGACAGACGAACAAACAGTCAGACAGACAGATACCGGACAAGAAGACAGATAGAAAGATACAAGGATAAATTGACAAGCCGATAGCCAAACAGAAAAATATACCGTCAAACATGCAGGAGAAGAGACAGACAGACAAATTTGACAAACAGGCAAACAGAACGAACGAACGAACAAAATTTATTTCCAAAAGGTCACAAATTGGGCACGCAGATCCATCTTAATTTCGGCCCTTCCAATCTCTCATATTGTGTTCATCATTGTGCATGTTACATTTACATAGGAAAACCATTGACAATTGAATGTTTTACACATAAGCAATGCACATTACCATGTTATTACACAAGTAGGCGGGTAAACAGACACACGTACACAAACACATTCATAAACACATACATACAATCCTGCATACACACTTACATCATTTACAAAAACTCTCACAGTGTTTTGCTGTGTGGCAGAGAATCTTGAAAGGTAAATGAACACACAAGGAAGAACTTGAAAGCAACAGAGACGAATGTTGCGAATACATTGGAACTAACAACGACTGCCTGATATAGGCTAAGACACTAATAGAACATTTTGTTCCACAATAAGAAAATAATATATAATAAAATAAGAAAGTGGGAAAATACTTAGCAAAGTTTATCAACAGAGCATACGACCACACTTGGAATACGGGACAACTGCGTGATGTTCAGCATCCAAAGCCACATTAGAGGAGCTGGACAAGGTGCAAAATCAAGCTCATCACAGGAGGGATGAGATCAACCCCTATAGTAGCAATGGAGAAAATGGGGAGAACACAAGCTCTAAGAGAACGCAGAGATACAAAAACACTAATACAAGCAGAAAAGTTTCTCAGCTTGCCAAGCCACCCTGTGAAGAACCGATTTGAGAACTTAGCTATGGGGCGGCTGAAAAGAAGTAGATTCATCCACCAGGCCAAACGACTCTGCAGAGAAACCATCGATCTTCCCACAGTTGGTATCCCCCTGACAACTATTCCAGAGCAAACCCCGTGGAAAGATGAACATAGACTATCGCTACAAATCCAGACAAAAGTGAGAGGAATATTTGACAAGGAAGAACAGAACAGCCACTCCCAGCTTCCTTGATGACGAATACCCACACGATCTCTGGATCCGAGTCTACACAGATGGGTCAGCACAAGATGCTGTTCGAAATGGAGGAGCGGGAGTGTACATAGAATACTCAAATAATACTAGGGGCACGGCCAGAGTTCCAACATGCTGAAATTGAGGCAATCAAGATTGCCACAGAGAAATTACAAAATACCAGCCACGGTAGACAACCTGTGGTGATATTAACAGATGCAAATTCTGTAATAGAGGTGCTCCTGTCTGGGAAATTGCCAGTACTAAGGACACTACTTTCTGAACTTAGCAGTCAGCATAAGGTCACCATACAGTGGATACCATCCCACTGTAGAGTCCCCGGAAACGACAGAGCTGATCAATTGGCTAAGGAAGGAGCAAAAGAAGAACAACCTGATGTGCCAATTACATACCATCACAAGAAAAGAATGATCAAATCAGTCAGAAGGCCACCAAACCTTACTAAAGACGACTACCACGTTATGGACAGACCAGAACAGGACACAATAGATTACGCAACCACATGTATACAAAATTCAAGATTGGTGACTCAGCCATGTGCATATGTGGTTTGGCATCGCAGACAGCAGAGCACATACTCCAGGATTGCCCAAACTACAACATGTCCAGGCGAACCTTCTGGCCTAGAGAGACAACAGTGGAAGATAAACTCTATGGACCGCTGAGTGAACTAAAAAAGACTGTTAGATTCATACAAGAGACAACATTACAGTTATAAACATATTTCAGGCGAACGAAAGAAGAAGAAGAAGAATTATACAAACAGCTTTATTTGGTCATGTTATGAGAAGTGAATATATCTTCACATATATCTTCATGTGTATGTATGTTAATTGTTTTAACACCGCTTGCACCTGTGTGATCTATGGTAGTTTTTATAGTTATTTGGTTATTTTTTTAATTCATGTGACAGCTGTGTATTTGTAAAATTATTGCATGGTGAATACGCCACCAAAGTACTGACTTGTGTCGTGCCTCAAGTGACATATGGCCATATTGTTCTTGTTGTTTATTGTTTTTGTTTATGTTGCTGTTGTTGTTGACTTCTTCTTCGAAGTGATTAATTTACTACTGGAAATTTCTTGGTTTCACTTAATTAGGCATGCAACACGGTCATTTCAATCATACCTTGAGTCCACCACCCGGGGTAGGCAAGACGTGAGTGTTGATTGTCACTAGAATTTGCTTTGGCTCTCTTGTGATGCTCCCTCGTCATGATGAATTGGTAGTCCCCTTATAGACTGACAGCAGGCAGCACATCGGAATCAACATATTAGCAGCTTCATTAGTGAATACAGTTTGGTTTCATATCCCAGCTCATCGGTGTCTTATCACCCCGCGACATGCAAGTAGCTGGCCACACACGCACGTCTTTATCCTGGCTATGAAGGCGAATCAAGAGAAAGTTGTAATTAAACACATTCAAAACTACTTGACTTTGCACTGAACGTCTGAAGAATGCATATGTTTCTTCAACGGTGTATTCGCGTTATGATGCACGAAGCAATATACGGTATTCACTGGAATTGCTGAGCCAAGGATTTGTCAGAACATGTCAGAGGTGTTATAAGGAAAAATACCTATACAATTATACAGGGAGATGGAACCATGTGTTACGATTCCTATCCGTCTTATGATTAATATGAAGGTTTTCGGAATATGAGAATATGCACGCTGTGGATTTGGATATATAGGATGCGTACAAAAGTGATGCAAACTCTTATAGATATGGAGGTATATCCTTGGATCATGAACTAGGTTGCAGTATTCCCAGAAGAACGCAAGGATGTCCTTCGTACTTTGAACTCTTCGTACATTGAGCAGCGCATGAATGCACCAAGGCTACATTTCACAAGTGCTACTAAACGCCTACACAGACAAGGCAGCAGTAACAGGGGCATCAGGTGAATGTATTGACATTTGCATACGGTATCCTTGTTTATTAACAGGGGAGAGACACGGCAGAAATATCCCGAGACCTGCAGGCTGCTGTAGACAAAGGGGATGAGTGGTGCACGGAAACAGCCTTCGTCATCAATCCAGACAATGAAGGTGTTCTATGGTGGCCGCCGAGTTACAGAATTGTCAAGGAGGAGGTACCAGATATAACAAATGGCAGTGTGATCAACAGAGAGAAGACACTCAAGTATAAAAGACTAACCTTAGACAGAAGCTTGTCCTTCAAGGAATATATGCTTGAGGTCGTAGAAAGCAGCAAGAAAGAACTTCATGTTCTGAAAGTGATGACAGCAGTAGACATGGGGCAAAGAATGTTGTTCACACTTTACCAGCATCTGATCAGTTCAGTGATTGAGTATGGTTTGGAAATACTCTCACTATTTCATTATCAGCTGGTGAGGCTAGAATGTATAAAAAATAAGGAATGCGAAAAACTGTTGGCTGTACAAGGAATACATCAGCTGTATGCACGCAACAGATATTGCTCTGCATTCATATACGAGGGGACATGGTGCTCCAAGTCAATATGCAGCTTAGAATTGCAGCAGACAGGCATCATCACCTGTAGGAAACTTTAAATGATACCATGGGGCATAGGATGAAGGGAGGCCGGTCTTGAGTGGCACATGTTAAAGACATGATCAGTCAAGTGTTTGGAATGAGCAGGATAACGCTTGGAAAAGAATGGGTCATTGTTCACCCCGTCAGGGTCCAGACAGGGGTATAGCATGAGTTAAAGAGGAGAAAAAGAGTTAAATGGTTATTCACTAGTTTAGCTGAAACAGACCAAAGTCAAACATAAAAATTAATAAGACCATGTTAACTGGCCAAACGATTTAGAGGTAGTGGGTGAATAGAAAATTAGGGAATAAATAATAGCCCAAGCAAAGTTTTGTCAGTGAAGCTCTGGATAATAGTTAAGAAGCCACATCGGGTGAGATTAGATTCTCATTCCGACACAGGGACAGCTACAGGTAGGACGACACAGCAGCACCAGCGACATTTCTATTTCATCAACTACAGAAAAGTAAACTATACTCTGCAAGTAGACATTGTAGTTTCTTCAGTCTTCTACAAGGGCAATTCAACAGCTACCGACTTTTCGTATTGCCAATTTTGTCCTGATTACATTATTAGAATGCAAGGAGCGAGAGCCAGATCGAGTGACTAGCGAACACGGTATTTTGGTAAAAGTGTCAGCCAGAGATAGCCAAGGTATGTTTCGTAAACAGTAAAATCATTATTATCAAATTATAGCTGAGTGACCTATAACTGTCAACAACAGCTAGAACAAGTATAAGCTCTATTATAGAAACGAGTTGAGGAGTTAATGAATGTGGTGAGAGATGTTACAGATTGATTGATTATATTAGTATAAGTGTGCACCCTGTGTTCGGTTCCCAATGAAGGTGTAAGAGAACTGCATGAATTAATAAAGTGCTGTAAACCTTTGCCTGATACTTGCGTCCGCATGGCTTTGTACTATAACATACATAACACTCTCGTAAAAAGCATATTCGAGGGTCAGGTTAAAGGCAAGCGAGCAAGAGGTAGACAGCGATACAAGTATGAAGATAATTTCAAGAGATGGACAAACAGCAATCTGACAGAATGTACAGTCAGGATTAGAGACCAACAGTGTTGGAGATCCATTGCAGTCAGACTTCAATTTGGAGACGGCACTTGATTTATTGATTTCGTCTAACAATATGTCACTATTGCCATGACATGGAGCTATTATTTGTCAGTTGTGCCAGATTATTAATACAACCCAATAATTCGTCATCTGTCAGCAACTAAATCCTCAACAGTGAGCTTGACACCCTAACAATGAAGCATTGCGTACAACTATAGTTAAGTGGGCAGAGGTTGCCGAGAATGGGCAGCAGATGATGCAGATTGTCCGTGCAACAGCTGGCAGAAGATAACCAAAATACCCTTGCGATGTAACCATGTACACTGATGGGTGTGTGGTCAACGTCATCTTCATCATCTTCCACTTTTGCTGTAAAGCTTGATGAGGAGAAATAGTTGGCGTTCCAACACCCGATGGGTGGCACGGGATCGTGTCATTCCGTGTGACTGTACACTGTCTATGATGTCGTTAATGCCTTTTTCCCTCGGGCGACCTCTTGTTCTTGGTTCAGATTTTCTTTGATGTAGCGCCGGTGCTATTGACTGATGGTGTTGCATGGGTATGTGGTAAAAGGTCTCCCCAAAAAAAGTTGGGTGCAGGTTTATTGCAAAGACAAATGGACACTTTTAAAAAAAGATGGCATTTGGCATTTGCTACTACATTGAGCTTGAGAATGGACGCCGAGACAGTGTCAGCAGCCTTCCGATGGTTTGAGAGAAGTACAGCCAGACATGGTGTATTTGTAACGGACTCATAGAGTTTGCTTCACAAAGTGGAAACTGGAATATTCCTGGTGAAGTGGCTAGCATCGTTCGACAGGCCAGATATTGCAAGCACATCGTGAATGTTCTGCAGACGGCATGCAGGTTGGCGGGGCAACGAAGAGGCTGACAGATTAGCTGTTGCTGCCCCCTGAGTGGAGAGTTACATCATGTCAAAGCTGATGTAATGTAGGCTCTCTTAATTGGAGAAGACAGATGCGAGCGCAGCTGAGCAAGTGGAGTAGAGTCAAACCTCGGTTTACGTCGATAATCCGTCCGAAACCGACGAAAACCGAGGTAATTATTTCCATAAGAATAAATGTAAATCCAATTAATTCGTTCTAGACACACCAAAATACATACCAAAAACATTTTATAGAGAATAAATATAGTGTACTATTTTTCGTCCCCTAACGTGTCCGAACTCGCACCTTCGTCGTACCTAGCAACACAATGTATGCCAGTGCGCCCCTTGAATTTTTCAAACCATAATCTTTTGGCCTTTAAACCACTAAGTACACTAGCATTCGTCCCAGTCATTTTCTTAATGAAATCATCATACAGCAGACTGACCTTTTCACGTATGATTGCCTCCGAAGCAGAATCACCATTGTCAAGTCAAGTTTTTGATTTATCTAAAGTAACAATAACTGTTCATCATCTTCAATTGTTTGTAATCTCTGTTTCGTTAGCACATTCACGTCTCTCGCTACATTAGGCTCTTTTATTGCTTCCTTTTTCGCCACAGTGAAACTTATTGTGTATGACGACTTCCTGTACATGCGGCCGATTTCAGCTATCATGTCGCTCTCGTATTTTATTATTAGCAAGTGATGCTCACACAACGAAAAACAACGCCAAACTGAGCAGAGGACCGCGTGGGTCATGTTGGCATATCAACGAAAACCGAGGAAATCGACGAAAACGGAGACAATGTTTCGAGGGGGAAAAATCGACGAAAACCGAAACCGACGAAAACCGAAGGCAATGAAACCAAGGTTTGACTGTATCTATATCCGAACAGACTGACTCAGAAGTGAGTGAGCACAGGGTCTAAACGATCTCAAAGCGTTGAGGAAAATCTGTGGGAATTTTCAATGTTCAAATCAAGTTTCTAACGGAATAGTCAGTATGGGAAAGGTAAAGTGACTTGTGGGGACGGGATTGGAGCAAATGTGGAAGTGTTCCGAATGTAGATATAAGGGGCATTCATTTGAAGTCCGTTCGTGCCGCACTGCGCGTAATTGCGTACGTTGAAATTGATCGTGTCATAGTCATGTGATAAGTACTGACCAATGAATAAAAGAGCAAGTGCTTATCGTCCCATGATGCATAGGTTCTGTTTCTGACCGTTGAGAAAATGACCGGGTTGATCCAAAATCCGTCCAAAGAAGCTCAAAGAACGGTGATTCAGTTTCTTTCATTTGGATGATGTCGACCAGTGGATATTCATCGAAGAATGCAGGCAGCGTATGGTAACAAATGTGTGTCGAAGACAACAGTGACAGACTCGGCACGAATGTTTCGGAAAGGACGTCAGTTCGCGACAGATCTTCAACGGCCGGGTCAAGCGAATTTTGTTGCAACAGAAAAAAAACCATCGCCAAAATTGATGCAGCAGTGCAGATGAACCGTTGTCGAAGCATACGTTCGATAGCGAAAGAATTTGATGTGTCAATTAGGACAATTAAAAAGGTCGTACTTAAGAAACTGCAATATCGGAAGGTGTGTTCACAGTGGGTACCACGGATGTTAACCTACCACCAAAAAGAGGAACGCATGGGATTGTGTTTGAACCACGTGCTACGTTACAGAGTGGAGGGTGGTGCATTTCTCTTCCGTATAGTGGCAGGCGATGAATCATGGTGTCACCACTTTGAGCCGAGCTGCAAAAGAGAGAGCATGGCCGGGTCAATGGAAGCATGCTGGATCACCAAAAGCCGAAAAAATCAAGTTGCAGGTTTCCGCTAGTAAGGTTATGCTGAGCGCATTTTTGACTATGAAGGGCTATTATTGGCCGACTTTAAAGAACCTGGTGTCAACATCAACTCTACCCACTACTTGCAAACACTAGACAAGCTGCAAAAAGCCACGAAGAATAAACGACCCAGCATGCTTTCTCGCGGTGTGATTTTGGTGCACGATAATGCTCGTCCGCATGTCGCAAAGATTGTGCAGGAAGCATTAACAAGGAAGAAGTGGGGAAATTCTGCAACATCCAGCCTATAGTCCTGATTTGTCACCATGTGATTTTCATTTGTTAGAACCTCTAAAAAAGCTCTCAAGGGGCAACTATTTCACATAGATGCAGACGTAATGAACGCGGTTAACACATGGTTCAGTGAGCAACCACAATCCTTTTTTTTTTGTGGACGGCATTCGCCGCCAACCTAAGCAATGCGATGCTAGCGTGAATGCCTACGGCAACTTCTTCTGACCAACCCATGGTGCATAACTCATTCAAAATGAATGCTTTGTTTAATTCTACCACACCTGTTAATGTTTCTTTCAAGCATTTGTAATAAACCCATTTGAACCCATTTCAAATGAACGCCCCTAATATGTCGATTCTTAAATCCAGTATTCAGTATTCAATATGAAACAATGCCTGCCTTAGGCACACCAAGCTAAGGGTAGATGTTAATTGTCTTGTGGCATGCCCTCGAATGATTCTCATGTTTACTAATATCGCCTGTCACACTTGACAATATGACCTCTTCTTAACGAGCAATATGGTTTATTCAAACGTCCGGAATTATTAATGGTCCGTGACTACCTTGTTGGTGTTCGACTCGTGTCTCTTCTTCCAGAACCATGACTTCTATTACTGTTATTTCAAAACCATCAGGGCGTTTAATGTGGCTAACGTATTTTCTGCTTCCAAGAAATCATACTGTTTATGACACTTTGATGTTCTGATTTTGTTATGTCAGTGATATTCTTCTTGTTGATACATTTATATATTGTTCACATCTTATTATATGTCAGTGATATTCTTCTTTTTCATCCACTTAAATTTTCTGTTTTTAAACAATTGCACTGTTTATGACACTTTGATGTTCAGATCTTGTTATATGTCAGTGATATTGTTCTGTTTCCAAGAAATGACACTGTTTATGACACTTTGATGTTCAGATCTTGTTATATGTCAGTGGTATTCTTCTTCTTGATCGACTTAAATTTTCTGTTTCCAAGAAATGACACTGTATGTGACACTTTGATGTTCAGATCTTGTTATATGTCAGGTATGCTTTTCTGTTTCCAAAAAAATGACTCTGTTTATGACACTGTTTATGACACTTTGATGTTCAGATCTTGTTATATGTCAGTGATGTTTTTCTTCTTGATCCACTTATATTTTGATCAGATCTTGTTATGTGTCAGTGATATTCTTCTTCTTGATACACTTAAATTTTCTATTTCTTAGAAATGACACTGCTTATGTGTCACGGAAAAACTTGATAGTTTCGATCGATGACAAAATGACCCGACATTCGTCTACAAAAACAGGCAATCCTTTGCTGAGTAGGGGACTGTGGAACAAAATACGTCGCGTCAAATGTCTACACACAGTCGGAATTTTGTTAACAAGTTGTTGCTCGAAACGAGACAATGGCCCCATCCGTCTGCAAGGCGGTCGTCAGCCTTTGAAGTCGTAGACGGAATGTCTGGACAGACGTCGGATGGATTCTGTGATGTAGGGGAAAATCCCATGGTTCACCTGCAGACGGGACTTTTGTTGTACGAGACAAAAGATTCCCCGATGAAAGCAAACTAGACGGCGGGTTGATTCCAGTCAGTCTAAAACAGGGGGCGAAAGCCAAACTATGGACTGATCAGCGTCTAGACTTTTTGGTGACGTCACTCAAGCCCCGAATTAAAACCAGTTGCGGTAAACAAGTTCGAGTTAGTTGACCAAAAGTATGAAGTGCTAAGGATCGGCGCAGTATTCCGAGTTGTGTTATAGAAAGAGACTATAGTGTCAAAGTGTTGATATTTATCGGCGGACATAGATCCAGTCTGTGATTGCATAGTCTCAATCTTCAACCGGAATAGCCATATGGTATTCTATTAATCATATCTAATTTAGAGTATGATTAGGAATAGAGTACAGTACTGTGCGGTGATAGAATGTATTATAGGTGCGGTGATAGAATGTTCTATAAGTGCGGTGATAGAAAGTATTATAGGAGCGTCGGCACTAGTAACCTATTGTGTGGCTTTAACTAGCTTGTGTTATATATCATTTAACTCAGGGAGTTAAGGACAATGTAGTGGGATAATAATTAGAGAGATTGAGGATGGTTGGGAGGGATGAAGGGAATGTGAAATGGTAGGATCTTCCAGTAGGGCATCTGCTGGGTTTCTACCCGTTTCCCTTAATCTTTCCTTTTCTCACCATGTCTTAAATCAATGTGATGAGCTATTTGGCCGTATGACAGAGTTCGGTTCTCTGTTATAGATCTGAGTGCTGCTATAGGCCTACACTCACCTAATTAAGGTCAGAATTGAGTTGCTCTCACCAGGGGATTCTCTATTCAACAGGTTCCTCTCGATTGTGCTACGATATATTACCAAGAAGCAGTATCAAAGTTATATAAAGTGATGGCTCACAGATTGAAGACAGAGGTTACTGAGAGGCTTGTACACTGGGCTCATAACCTAGTTGGTCTGCAGAAACCTGGCTTTTGCTGAGCAGAACTTGAGGAATATATGTGTGTTTTTTCTTGAGTGATAAGCTACATCACCGAAGATTCAGAACACTATAAATAACACATATACCAAGGACACCAATATATATATATATATATATATATATATATATATATATATATATATATATATATATATATATATATATATATATATATATATATATATATATACCTAGAACATTAATAGGTTGTTTTTTTAAGATGGGGAAAATCTTATAACCAGTGACTTATGAACAGTTAGATTTTCCCAGGTGACATTTAAGTTATTTGAAAGATTCTCTGATCAACGAACATTATTGAACAGAGTAAATTCACAGTGTTTGCTAGAGTGAAGACCAATATCGAACAGTGTCTATCATTGATGACCAGCATCCTGATTGTTCGAGAGTTATCGGAGAAAGTCGTCACGTGGCCGGAGAAACATCTTCTGGGTGAGGTTTTCTGTCCGGAATACATGGTGCTGTTGTGTGCTCAGCACAGTGATGTAACAGACTTTGCTCCTGATTCACGGGTCTGATTCTACATACACATTAGAATATTTGACACTCATTCTACACATTACACACACACACTTCTCACACACATACTTTTTGCTTTAATAAATTAGTTGTTGTATTTATTTGTTAAAGCTAGGGTTGTTGAGTATGCTGTGTGGGGGAGAATGAGAGGGGGCATGATCCAGGGGTGAGTGAGAGTAAGAAAGAGGTGTCTACAGACTGAAGGAGTTTTGTGGACGGATTCTGGTGGTTTCTCTAGGACAATAATATTGGGTTAATAAAAAATGTGGGTGTTGATTCCCCTCACTCCAGGGACGACACTAAAGTAATAAAGGATTACTACGATATTATGACACTTTGATGTCCATCATCATCATTAAGTGCCGAGCCGACTGACTTAGGCGTTCATGACTCTCCACAGATCTCGGTCTTTGGTTTTCTGGATCAAATCTGCCTTTGAAATTCCTCCATGCCACCGTCGCAATCCATCCAACATCATTTCTCGTGGTCTGCCTCTGCCTCTCTTCCCCTCGATCTTTCCAGTTGTCACAATGTTCTCCAGCGCCTCTCTTCTCATCACATGACCAAAAAAATATGTTTGTATCTTTCTTATTGTTGTATATAATGTTCTAGTTTTGTTAGCCTCTTTAAGGCATATGTTGTTCAGATCTTGTTATATGTCAGTGATATTCTTCTTTTTGATCCACTTAAATGTTCTGTTTCCAAGAAATGACACTGTTTATGACACTTTGATGTATGGATGTAAAGCGTGGGCAATAAGCAGTGAAGCTGAAAAACAGCTAATGGCTGTGGAAATTTGGTTTCTGAGGAAAATGCAAAGAATACCATGGACAGACAGAAAAGCCAACGAACAAGTCCTTCAAGAAACAAATGAAGATCGTAAACTGATTAAAGTCATTAGACGTAGACAGTCAAAGTATTTTGGGCATGTTATGAGAAGAAATGACTTGGAGAACTTGGTGACAACTGGCAAGATCGAAGGGAAGAGACCAAGGGGAAGACCGAGAAGTAAATACCTGGATGGCTTGGCCACGTGGCATGGTCGAGACAGGAACACGGAGCTTGTCCACGTCTCTGGTGATCGAGTGAGATGGCAGAACATGACCGCCCACGCTTACCGGCATGACACATAATGGATGGATGGATGTTCAGATCTTGTTATATGTCAGTGATATTTTTCTGTTTCCAAGAAATGACACTGTTTATGACACTTTGATGTTCAGATCTTGTTATATGTCAGTGATATTCTTCTTCTTGATCGACTTAAATTTTATGTTTCCAAGAATTAACACTGTTTATGACACTTTGATGTTCAGATCTTGTTATATGCCAGTGATATTCTTCTTTTTCATCCACTTATATTTTGGCGTTCGATCGGCTTTAAACTCGAACGGAGTTCACACAGCATTTCTGATACTTGTAGCTGCTACTACTTACTAATGAGGGAACTGAGGTGATTTTGCGTGAAGTTTACTTTCCCTTTTTCCAATGTCCTTGGCCATCAGGCGAACACTTCTCCGACTTCTAATGTACTAGTAATTGAAGTTCTCAAGTCAAGGATGAGAAGTTGAGTGGTCTTGAGGTATGGTGTCCGCCTCGAGTGCTGGAGGTCCCGGGTTCAAGCCCCGGTGAGGACCGGGATTTTGTCACGTGGACTTCTAGTAATAAAATTTCCCCTGGTCACTGGGTAGTGAGATCGGACGCCCGTGTGTATTGTTGCGCACGTAAAAAATCCCTTGGCAGTTGGAAATCGAAAAACAGTAGTCTAACGGCGCTGCCCGGGCAAAATTTCGAGTTAAAAATCTACCCAAAGTATTTCAGGATCCTCGCCGGTGCTACGGAGTTCGTGCACTGAGCTGAGTTTCTCCAGACTCAGGTTTGAGTTAGGAGGAAACTGGAGCACTTATGGGTTAAAACCGTGTGCCGTGATGTTGATCCATCGACTAAACTAAGTCAACAATTACGTCCAACTGAACGGCGTGTGGAACAAACCCACTACGATGCGGTCAGTAGAGAAAGTTTAAGCGCGTTCAAACTTCAGCCACGTTGACCTCCGCTTTATATTATGAGAATGTGTGTGTAACATTTCAGTTCAATCTTTCTACTGTAGTGAACAGTTTCGTAAAGGTAGTCATGCATTCAAATCCGCATCCAGTCGGGGTTGTTTTGTTGATGTTGTTGTTGATGTTGTTTTCAAATGAGTCGAAAGTGAGTACTAGGAAATGTCACGAGAAGTAAAGGCGACCGGCGTGCTAGTGACCACGGAATGTCTGTATACACATATGTAAGAAGATCGACTTCATTGCCCCGAGTTCTGTCCCATATGGCTCTGTCTTCACTCCGCATATCGACTTATCGAAACCGTGACACGGCACAATCTCCGTAGCCCCTGTGATCAACCCCAGAGATCTCCGATAAAATAGTGCGCTATTGAACTGAATCAAAGAGTCCGAAAACGAGTCCACACTATTTATAGTGTGGGACCTCCGTGGTTTGACCACTTAAAAGACGCATGGAATAGATCACATAATGTAGTATTTAAGCTCCACAAATGTATATAACGAAACCCTTGCATACGCAACATTCGTAATACAATAAAACAATTGAAAGGAAAGTTGTGGCGTGTGGACAGAATATAGACTCCCCAAAATAACTGGATTATGACAGCTATAAATAGCCATTATAGATCACACTAGACAGAAGACAAGAAAGAAGAGGTGTAGATTTGCATTTAGATTATCCGAAGGCGGTCATGTGAAACAGGCTTTGGTGTATGCTTATTTGTACAACTGTAAAACCCAATGATTAATTGTTAATTGCCTTATGGTTCACTTGCCAGCTAAAAGTGGTGCATTCCGTACGATCAACCTGTAGGAAATTAAGTGAGAAAATAAAATCACGCTCATTAACGAAAAAGTAATAGAAAGAAATAGGAAAACAGAAGCCTAATGAAAACGGGATGGAAAACTTCGAACCGCAAGTGCATTTCGGAAAGCTAAATAAACCGAGAAGGCTTGTTAGACGGCGTAAGGTGTGGGAGGGGAGGCACTATGTCCTCGCGCGCCGCGAACTACGTACTATCATTCCTGCCCGTCAGATGTAAGCTTATATAGGTAAATCGGGAGAGAGAGGCGCTCTATTTACACAATGACTGTGTTTCTAAAGCCCACCCTTTATCGCTTTACTCTTGCATAGCTGATTTGGGTTCACTAGAAGTTGCTCTTGTTTTCGCATACTTAAGGTAAGTGAAGTCTGGGGCGTAGATGTGAAAACAACATTACTAATTCATGCTGTCATTGGTATTTACTTGATGCGTCACATACTTCTTAGGTGTCTTCTTAAGTATTTTGATAACTTGTTTTTACTCTTGCTTAGTAGGGGTGGAAGTGGCCTAGTTGTTAGCGCGTTGATTTTACCAAAGCATCGTTACCTAATAAAAGTGCACGGCTCTTTCACGTGTATTAAGCCGCATTGAACATATGGTGCTAAACCCATATTTGAATAGACCAATCTACAATCGAAGGGTAATATGCCGTGTCACGAAGACCGTCATTACTTCTCAAGACATGGTACATATTTTGGACTAGTCTACTTGGAAGCGTAAGTTAGTTTAAACTATCTTCCCGATGCGGATTCGAGCTCATGACCACCGACCCGGCAGGCGATTGCCTGGTCACTATACTACGGCGGTTCCTAACAATGGTCCTAGTTCAATCCCTAATACAGTTATGTGGTCGACGAAGCCTTATAGATTAGTCTTAAAAAACGCGATAATTGTCAACATTCTGTGAATATTGTCTGGAAAGAAAAGGCGGCGATGACACAGGACTAGTCACCCCTTCCCGTTGCGCCGTTACCTAGTTTATGTGAGAACTAACACTTCATCAGTGACAGGATCTGCTATGGGAATGTCTTTACCCTGTGTAGTAGGTACAGAAGAAGAGGTGTATGGTGGGTAGCACATTAGTGAACCAACACAACTCTCCGGCTTCAGTCTTAGTTGTGAAGTCGTTGGTCCTAACCCCACCTGACTTTGGGATCTTGCTAGAATTGTAAAACTGTTACCACATAGATCCGAGAGAATGCAAGTGACAGTCAACATTACAGATGGGTGGGCAGCTTCAAGACATGGACTTGCAGACGTTTATATGTGAACCTCGAAGAGGCAGGACAGAGAATGTCGGAGATTCATTGCAATCAACCTACAATGGGAAGATAGTCTTCGTAGAGATCTCAGAGACAGAAAGATTGTGAGGGTAGTCAACTAGTTATTTAATCCTATAAGCTGTGATTTCGTCTATGTGAGACTGCAACCTATCTCACGTATGCTTGTGGAAGTGGGGAGTGGTGATGGTAACATTCCACCCCGATAGGCAAGCAACATGCCTCATAGGATGAGTTCTCGGCAGAATTCATCACAGTGGAAACCATCGTCAATCTCCCTCAACCAGAATAGCGTTTATCCTCGGATGAGCCTACAGTAAAAATCATAATACAGGACGGCCTCGGTTAACGTCGGGGTCACGTTCTTGGAAAATGCGACTTTATAAGTGAAACGACGCATAGCGAAACCCT
This sequence comes from Cepaea nemoralis, assembly GCA_014155875.1. Lineage (NCBI taxonomy): Eukaryota > Metazoa > Mollusca > Gastropoda > Stylommatophora > Helicidae > Cepaea > Cepaea nemoralis. The sequence goes on along the minus strand of JACEFZ010024953.1, from coordinate 382,995 downwards.
ATTTTCCATAGAATTAAATGAAATACAGTGTATTATTTAATGTTTATGTTGATGGTTGTTGATATTTATTGGCTAAACATAGGTGTGTTGGAGGGCGAGTGGTATAATTATTGGGACGTAGAGGCATTAAAACCACGATTTGCTCCAAAACTATCATCAGCACTACTAGTACAGCTCTCACCCGCTTTCTTAGCTAGATCTTCAAGAAAGACTTTGTTTTCTCTTGATAGCCATCTTGCTCACAGGCATATTCCCTTGGTTCTGGTCTTCAATCGAGACGGACAGTTGTGCTTCCATGTTCTCCCATAAAAGTACTTCTGGTAAGAGTGATCTTGGAAGCACTTAAAGGGGTTAAGTTTTTAGCACTCTCTTTGATTTTGTCACCACCTGCATGAATTGTCCTTACCCTGGTTGGAGGTAAACCATGGACTTTACCGATATCAACAGCCTGATCGCTAGCCTGATAACAACGTAACACATCTAACTTTACCTCAAGAGTAATACATTTCCCTGGTTCCCTTACAACCAGACATACTATCAGCATTTACTGTATGCTTTGAACTCATAATTATGCGTGAATACACGATAACATCCTGGAAAAACGCACTGCACAAAATGTAAAATGGCGTCGTTACCTCAGCATAGCAACGCAACACAGGTGACGACATTATAGCGGAACGTAGCGACGTAAAGTGATGTCCCATTGTGACAACGACGTTATAGCCAAACGACGTAAACAGAAGCGACGTATAGCGGGGCCTTCCAATATATTATCCTTCCTCCTTCTTCCCCCCTCCCCCCCCCTCCCCTCGCGTTAGCCAGTTAACGTCTGCAGGGGATGGCCAGGCAGTGGGAACCACAGTCTATCCGTCCTTTGTTAACCAGGCTAACGTCTGTCCAGGACGACCCGTGTGATGAGCTGCTGTCTTGGATATCAGGAACCACAATCATGGCACACCAGCGCTCGCCTTCATGAAATCCCGAAGCATTTTCTTTCGATGTGATAGTGCCATCAGCGATGCTGTAGGCCTTGAGAGCAAGGAGGAATAGGTATGCCAATGTTTCCCTCACTTTGGCAAGCGACGTGTCCAGGCGTCCGCCCATGCTCATGATAATACCAGTGCAGTTCTCTATCAACTTCGCTAGCGCGCCCGCCTCTCCACCGCCTTGATATCTCATCAGCGCCTGCACATCTCACCAACGCCTGCATATCGCTTGATTGAACACATATTTATGGTGTATTTTTAATGACTGCGTAGTGTTTAAAAATATTGCCGGTCCAAGTTTTATATTCACCCTCTGTAAAGTTTATACAACATAATAAAAACAAAACGTGGACAGGCAATATTTTCAAACAAAAACAAAACGTGGACAGGCAATATTTTCAAACACTACACAGTCATTACAAATACACCCTGTATATACAAGTAAGATAACTCAAAGAATACCAAAAACATGGTGCCGTAAAATTTCCTGGGAAGTAAAGATGGCGAACGTGATACCGTTATATTGACCACAATTCATATCGAGTGCCAATTCCTCTACAAAACTTATCGCGTTGGCACCATGTACCCATACGCCTTAAGACGTTTAAAGGGGTCCTATACGCTTGTGTATGCGAATGCACTGCCGATCAACTCGTCTAGACCTTGAAAAGGGCTTGCATGTATTGGACTCAGGTGGTAAAGATAGTTTCTCCCGACGAGGTACCAAAGTTGCTTAGTTCTGATTTCAATCTCCAGAAGTAGAAATCAACGGTCGGCTCACTACCGGCGCCGGAACTTCACATCTGCTTTATATTAGAATGTAAACAGGACATGATTCACAGATCACATATGGAAGTGCTAGGATCAGGCCAGGGTGGGTAATGTTTCCTGCACGGGTTGTAGGTATTTCATTGTCAAGCACCTTCAACCCAAGTCCCAGAGAATGAGAACAAGGGATAATACCGTCAGCTGGTCAATGCTTAAATTCTTGAGTCAGGATCAAGGAACTAGACTTGACTAAGACCTTTCTCCGCCTTCAGGTGGAGGTTCTCAACACAGGCTGTATAGCTTCTGTCTGCCCGATGAGGACGCAGTCAAAGGGGGAAGTAACGACAAACAGAAGTCGAATGTGTCGATGCTTCGGCTGCAAATATCAGTGCGTTATGGAAGGCAGATAAACATCCTTGTTGGAACAAACTAGGAAGAAGAGGGGGAGTGGAGGAGTAGAAAAGAAGACAAAGGAAGAATAAGAACAAGAAGAAAACAGGGAACGAATGAGAAGAAGAAGAAAAGATGGAACGAACGAGAAGAAGAGGAGGAGGAGGAGGAAGAAGACAGACAACGAATGAGCAGAAAAAGAAAACAGGGAACGAATAATAATATGAAAACAGGAAACAAATGAGAAGAAGATGAAAACTGAACAAATGAGAAGAAGAGGAGGAAGAAGAAAAAGACAGGAAGATAGAGAAGAAGAAAATAGGGGAACAAGAGAAAACATGAGGAGGAGGAGGTGGGAGAAGAAGAAGAAGAAGAAGAAGAAGAAGAAAAGAAGAGGAAGAAGAAGAAGGAGAGAAGAAGAAGAATAAGAGAAGAAGAGAAGACGAAAGAAGAAAGAAGATAGAAGAAGAAAGAAGACGAAGATAGAAGAAAACGAAGAATGAAGAAGAAGAAGAAAAGAAGGAGAAGAATAAGAAGAAAAGAAGAAAGAAGAAGAAGAAGAAGAAGAAGAAGAAAAAGAAGAAGAAGAAGAAAGGAAGAATAGAAGAAGAAGAAGAAGAAGAAGAAAGAAGAAGAAGAAGAAGAAGAAGAGAAGAAGAAGAAGAAGAAGAAGAAGACAGAAGAAGAAGAAGAAGAAGAAGAAGAAGAAGAAGAAGAAAGAAGAAGAAAAAGAAGAAGGAAGAAGAAGAGAAGAAGAAGAAAGAAGAAGAGAAGAAGAAGAAGAAGAAGACAAGAAGAAGAAGAAGAATCGAAGAAAGAAGAAGAAGAGAAGAAGACGAAGAAGAAGAAGAAGAAGAAGAAGAAGAAGAAGAAGAAGAAGAAGAAGAAGAAGAAGAAGAAGAAGAAGAAGAAGAAGAAGAAGAAGAAGAAGAAGAAGAAGGAAGAAGAAGAAGAAGAAGAAGAAGAAGAAGAAGAAGAAGAAGAAGAAGAAGAAGAAGAAGAAGAAGAAGAAGAAGAAGAAGAAGAAGAAGAAGAAGAAGAAGAAGAAGAAGAAGAAGAATGAAGAAGAAGAAGAAGAAGAAGAAGAAGAAGAAGAAGAAGAAGAAGAAGAAGAAGAAGAAGAAGAAGAAGAAGAAGAAGAAGAAGAAGAAGAAGAAGAAGAAGAAGAAGAAGAAGAAGAAGAAGAAGAAGAAGAAGAAGAAGAAGAAGAAGAAGAAGAAGAAGAAGAAGAAGAAGAAGAAGAAGAAGAAGAAGAAGAAGAAGAAGAAGAAGAAGAAGAAGAAGAAGAAGAAGAAGAAGAAGAAGAAGAAGAAGAAGAAGAAGAAGAAGAAGAAGAAGAAGAAGATCGAAGAAGAAGAGGAAGAAGAAGAAGAAGAAGAAGAAGAAGAAGAAGAAGAAGAAGAAGAAGAAGAAGAAGAAGAAGAAGAAGAAGAAGAAGAAGAAGAAGAAGAAGAAGAAGAAGAAGAAGAAGAAGAAGAAGAAGAAGAAGAAGAAGAAGAAGAAGAAGAAGAAGAAGAAGAAGAAGAAGAAGAAGAAGAAGAAGAAGAAGAAGAAGAAGAAGAAGAAGAAGAAGAAGAAGAAGAGAAGAAGAAGAAGAAGAAGAAGAAGAAGAAGAAGAAGAAGAAGAAGAAGAAGAAGAAGAAGAAGAAGAAGAAGAAGAAGAAGAAGAAGAAGAAGAAGAAGAAGAAGAAGAACGAAGATCGAAGAAGAAGAAGAAGAAGAAGAAGAAGAAGAAGAAGAAGAAGAAGAAGAAGAAGAAGAAGAAGAAGAAGAAGAAGAAGAAGAAGAAGAAGAAGAAGAAGAAGAAGAAAATGAAGAAGAAGAAGAAGAAGAAGAAGAAGAACAAAGAAGTGGAACAACAACAACAACAAGATCAATAAAATCAACAATAACAACGTAGGTCCGCATAGCCGAATGAATAAGAACGCGTGTACTTAAACATCCGGTGTGCTGATGCCGAGGTAAGCGGTTCAACACCTACAACGGACAGCTGGACTAAAATGTTGACCGGCTTCCTTAACTTGGTGACGTTAATTACAAGTAACACTGAAGTCAGAGTGGGCTCGCCTAATGGCGAGGGACACGGTTAATAGGGAAAGCTAACCCACAGGCAGAATTCAGTCCATCACTACTATAAATAGTGTGTATGGACTACGCTTGAGTTCAAAGCGAGCGAGCGCAGGACAAGAACCCATGTAATTCATATGTTTTACTTGTTTTTAATATATTGAATGTCTCATCCCCTTCAGGTGTGACCTCAAGCGAACGTCATTGTAAAATTCAGACCCTATAAATAGCCAAATGACGACTATGGTTCAGCCACAAGTGGTCAGTGTGTAGTTCACGAGCCTCCAGAAAGCGAAACATGGCTGGACAGCAATACATAAGTGACCACATCTTCAGTGCACTTCGTGGCCTACTGAACTCAAATTTCAGTCCGTGAAACTGCACGTATGACATACTGTGCCAGATAAAATAAAATATGCAAATACTTACGCCAAGACAGATCGTCGCTTAGCTAAACGACGCTGCAGGATAGATGATTATATAGGTAACAACTATGTCAATATAGATCATCATATATCTACCGTAGACTTGATTAATCTCATCGCACTTCTTGGTATTTTAATAGAAATGCCATCGAGGTGTCAGTGACAATAGAGATCATCATATGTGTAACTGAGATTTCAGAAAACAACAATAAATATCACCACATATGCAATCAATAATTTATGCAAATCGTTTCTTGTTGTTTACCCATCGTCCCCGAAGAAATCAATGCTATCATCTGTCCCAACAAACTGGGGTCAGAATTGGCTGAATAGACTAGTTTGAGTCCAGATATAGAGACCTCTCATGTGCAACATATACTTTACTATTGGCCACATCGTGTGTAATAGATACTTCACTATAGGCCACATCGTGTGTAACATATACTTCACTTTAGGCTACAGAGTCTGTAACATATAATTCACTATAAGTCACAACATATGTAACATATACTTCACTACAGGCAACGCGGTTGAAACATTTACTTCATTATAGGCAACACGTGTGTAACAGATACTTCACTAAATGCCACGCGTGTGTAACATATAATCCACTATAGGCCACAGCATATGTAACATATACTTCAATACAAGCAACTCGTGTGTAACATATACTTCACTATAGGCCACGCGTCTGTAACATATACTTCAATATAGGCCATGCGTCTGTAACATATACTTCAATATAGGCCACGCGTCTGTAACATATACTTCACTAAAGGCCACCCCTGTGTAACAGATACTTCACTACAGGCCACAACTTATATGACATATACTTCACAACAGGCAACGCGTATGTAACACATACTTCACTATAGACCACGTGTGTGTAACAGATACCTCACTATATACCACGTGTGTGTAACATATACTTCACTACAGACCACGCTTGTGTAACATATACTTCACTACAGACCACACGTGTATAACATATACTTCAGTATAGGCCACGAGTTTGTAACAGATGCTTCACTATAGGCCACAGCGTTTATAAAATATACTTCACTCTAAGTCACGAGTGTGTAACAGATACTTCACTATAGGCCGCAGTATATGTAAAATATACTTCACTATAGGCCACGTGTGTGTAGCATATACTTTACTATAGGCCATCGCGTATGTAATAGGTACTTCACAATAGGCTAAAGCCTATGTTAAATATACTTTACTATTGGCCACCGCGTATGTAATAGATATTTTACTATATACTGACTACAACGTATTTAACATATGCTTCACAACAGACCGCCACGTATGTAATAGAGGCTACAATACATTTCCCCACATACATAGCAACTTTTAAGGCAAGCCAATGTAAATATCACAAAATATTCAGTACAGGTCACCAATACCTCAACACAGAACTCAGCATTTGTAACATATTGACTATAAGACCACTACATAAATAATCAATTTTAATAAGACCACCAATGTGTAATAACAAATAACATACTGATCACCGAGTACGACAACTTGCCTAGCCTTTCATCTCTAGTATGAATTTGTAACTCGCATGTGGATGCTAATTATAACTACACCTGGTGGAATCACTTCTCTAGGACTGCCTAATTATTTGTTTAATCGTCACATTGCTGGCTCGAGGAAATGCCACACGCCATAGCTAGCAGTTCAGGAGAAAGAGTCTACCACTGTTTGCAACGGGTCTGTGTGGCAAGCTACTCGGTTTCTGTGCTGTGAATGTTGATGCACCATCTTGTAGGATTACAGTACTTGGATAAGTACATTTTGGCAAGTCTGATGTCTAATTTTAACATCTTGGATATTTTCACCTCTCGCAAGCCTTAAGGAAATCGACATTCTGATTGAGGTATGTACTAATTATGTAAGGTGATTCTGATTTAGGTATGTACATGGTAAGCAAATTATCCTGGTGTCTGCTTGTACTATTGATATGTTAATAATTAACTCACTGTGTATCTAGTAATTCACTTTATGCTGAAAATAGATGCTTAATGATATTAGTTATTTTCTTTAATAACTTGAACAATGCAAATATAATTATTATTGAATACATACTACCATGCAACAAGTAATTTAATCTACGTTGAACAATGGCAACTGCCATACACCACACAATTTATCATACGTTGAACAATGACTACTATCACACACCACACAATTTAACTTACGCTGAACAATGACAACCATCACACACCACACAGCTTAACTTAAGTTGAACAATGACAACTGTCACACACCACACAATATAGCCTACTTTGAACAATGACTACTGTCACACACCACACAAATTAACCTATGTTGAACAATGACTACTGTCACACACCACACAATTTAGCCTACGTTGAACTATGACTACTGTCACACACCACACAATTTATCCTACGTTGAACAATGACTACTATCACACACCACACAATTTAACTTACGTTGAACAATGAGTACTGTCACACACCACACAATTTAGCCTACGTTGAACAATGACTACTGTCACACACCACACAATTTAACTTACGTTGAACAATGAGTACTGTCACACACCACACAATTTAGCTTACGTTGAACAATGAGTACTGTCACACACCACACAATTTAGCTTACGTTGAACAATGAGTACTGTCACACACCACACAATTTAACTTACGTTGAACAATGAGTACTATCACACCACACAATTTAACTTACGTTGAACAATGAGTACTGTCACACACCACACAATTTAGTTTACGTTGAACAATGACTACAGTCACACACCACACAATTTAGCTTACGTTGAACAATGACTACTGTCACACACCACACAATTTAACTTACGTTGAACAATGAGTACTGTCACACACCACACAATTTAGCTTACGTTGAACAATGAGTACTGTCACACACCACACAATTTAGCTTACGTTGAACAATGAGTACTGTCACACACCACACAATTTAACTTACGTTGAACAATGAGTACTGTCACACACCACACAATTTAGCTTACGTTGAACAATGAGTACTGTCACACACAACACAATTTAGCTTACGTTGAACAATGAGTACTGTCACACACCACACAATTTAGCTTACGTTGAACAATGAGTACTGTCACACACCACACAATTTAGCTTACGTTGAACAATGAGTACTGTCACACACCACACAATTTAACTTACTTTGAACAATGAGTACTGTCACACACCACACAATTTAACTTACTTTGAACAATGAGTACTGTCACACACCACACAATTTAGCTTACGTTGAACAATGAGTACTGTCACACACCACACAATCTAGCTTACGTTGAACAATGAGTACTGTCATACACCACACAATTTAGCTTACGTTGAACAATGACTACTGTCACACACCACACAATTTAGCCTACGTTGAACAATGAGTACTATCACACACCACACAATTTAACCTACGTTGAACAATGACTACTGTCACACACCACACAATTTAGCCTACGTTGAACAATGACTACTGTCACACACCACACAATTTAGCCTACGTTGAACAATGACTACTGTCACACACCACACAATGTAACTTACATTGAACAATGAGTACTTTCACACACCACACAATTTTGCCTACGTTGAACAACGACTACTGCCAGGAACAGAAACGCGGAGAGTAACGAAAATATTACAAATAAACTTCAATCATTTGCTAATTGGTACCTGATAAAATAGAAGGAATAAAATGGTATGACTAAAGTCACCAATGTGGAGTTTATGGAGAGAACTAGACAAATACCAATGAAGCAAGAGGTGAAGAAAAAACACAGGAGCTGGATAGAACATACAACGAAACAAAACACGATAATAGTATAACTAGAAAAGCCTTAGTCTGGGATCCACGGGGGAGAAGAGGAGAACTGAGGAGAGGAGAAGTAGAAGCGGAAATGAACAAAATGGGAGGGACATGGTCAGAGCTAGAAGGGGATAGCGAAAGATATGGAGCTTGGAGTAACTTGGATGATGGCCTATGACCCATTAGAATTTAGAGAGCAAAAGAAGAAGAAGAAGATATGTTTATTAGTTTTCTTCCATATTCAGATCTTGAAAATTGTTAGTTGTTTTTCCTTCCAAATCCATGATTTTCTAACATTGAAGTTCAAATGCCTGGATGTTTTAATTTTAAAAGTGATTGGGAAAGGGCCCATGACTCACATCCGTAATTTGCCACAGGAAGGATGCATGTTCACCAAAAATTGAAAAAGAATGTTTGCATATCCTTTACAGGACATCGCTGTCAACATCAGCATCTTTCTGCTGATTGTTGATTTCTTGGCAAGATTACGCTCTGTATTTTGCCACTGCTGATTCTCACCGTCGTCACGTTACCTACGAGAGTATACGAGATTACGGAGAAAAGTCGCTAACCTCTAGGCCAGAGAGCCGGCTCTCAAAAATGGACAGACAGAAAAACCAATGACCGAGTCCTACAAGAAACTAATGGACACCGTTAACTGATTAGGGAAATTAGACGTAAAGTCACACTTTTTGGACACCTTATGAGGATAAATAAACTAGAAAACTTCGTGACGAACTGGCAAGATTGAGGGGAAGACAGCAAGGGAAAGGCAGATAAGTAAATATCTGGAATGGTGTGGTCACGTGGCTCGGTCGAGACAAGAAATGCTAGCTGTTCTTTTAGTGAGTGTTATCTTTGTTAATATGGATATTACACTGTCAGTATTTGTCAACAATATTCACACCATTATTCTCAAACTCACATCTTAGTGAGTGCACGCTCCCTGTAATTCATTGCTCAATGTCCAGCATTGACATTCATAAATAAGAATAGACTACATGCAATTTCTTTCAATCAGTAGAGCCTTGTGCCTATCGTGATATTTGTGGTTTTCCCGAGTTTGCTCATTCCTGTAAACGAGTCGTTGTATATGACCATTCATTTATTCAACTCTGTGTCACATCTTCCATCCAAATAAAGGACCATGGGGTGAGTTGTTGAGGGATTGTGTTCCGATGGATGCTGGATGACAAAATAAGAAGAAGATCAGCTTTATGCATTTCGTGATATTTTTGTTTCCCATAATTTTGCTCCAGCCGGCTCCCTAGCTGAGGGGTTAGCAGCTTTCTCCGTTAACCCCGAATACTCTCATGGTTGACGTGAGCGCACGAGAATTAGAAGTGGTTCGAGTCGCGCCTGTGAATTATGAGAGTACTGGAGCCGGTCGCTCAGAAAGTCGTGGCGTGCTGATGAGAGTAATCTAGCCTAGGAATCAACATACAGCTGAAAGATGCTGGTGTTGACCGCAATATCCTGAAACAGGATGGAAACGCGGATTAAAAAATTGTGCTCCTTCTTGTTAGCGAGTCTTTCTTTGTATGTGGCTATTCATGTGTTCAATTCTGTGTCACATCTCCCATCGTTATGTAGCCTGGATCTTTCGAAGAGTTGACCTGTATGATTCTACGAGTTTGTGCCACAGAACTTGGAACTACATTGGATTAAGTTTTACTAACGTTTAATGATAACTGTTTATTATCGCTTGCCTTGACCACTTTATCTAGAATGTTTGCAGACTACTTTAATATTGCTCTGTGTCATCTATACATCTCAGAATACATATATATTGTCATCTGACTTTAATACCTTAAGGGTGATCTGTATGTTTGAGTATTGTCGCTCACTTACCCATTTCATTATTATCTGTGTGTTTCATTATTGTTTGTATGGTTGAGTAATGTCGCTGACTTACACCACTTCAAGGTGACCTAAATGTTTGAGCATTGTCGCTTTGTGAATGCTGAACTGATATGGTGATATAGGACATTATTGTCTAACACTTCATTGAACTATACTGAATTCAGTCAGATCTCCTTTATATCTGATGGCAGATTCAAGTTCTTATAATGTACTGGGTATTATCCTGAGATCGTTACCATCTATACTGAATTCAGTCAGATCTCCTTTATATCTGATGGCAGATTCAAGCTCTTATAATGTACTGGGTATTATCCTGAGATCGTTACCATCTACACTAAACTCATGTTGACGGGCACGCTAGTCAAGCTGGTAGCAAACTGCGCTGGTAAGGTTATGAGCACTGTCGGACCTGCTTCGTTGTCTGGGCTCGTCGCTTGCCAACATGAGGGAACGATTGGCTAGCTACTGCTCCCTGCTCTCAGATCTACATAATGTTATGACCTTATCACGTCATAGATCCATATCAGGAAACTGTTTAAGGACAATTTGTTATTAGGTACTTAATTGGGGCAAAATGTCGTAAAGGCAAAGGTATTTATGGTTCACGTTGTCAAAGGCTTATTAAAAGTCTATTATTTTCAGGTTATCATTTTATATTCATTTATGTGAAAAGTATATGTCCGTCCTTTCTGGTGTAAGCTTTCGAATATTATCCCTGCCACAATGTATAAACTGAATGCCACAGACAATAATGTCTTACACCTACGGTCTTCATTCTTCCACATACTGCGCTGTATGCCGATCGCTGACATTTTCCATTTGTCATTCTACAGTACAAAGTATATTTCTAACTTTGAGTTGAGTAAATTTTTCACACGAGAAAAGTGTGCGTAAAGTGAAACACATAGAAAACACGAAGCACATGTGCGTCTGATTGGCATAATAAATGGTTCTTGGGACGACATGTTCCTCTTTGCGAGTGCCTGGTCATAGACACATTATTCTAAGTTAATTTGTGAAGAACTGTAGTCGTATAGTAAGTGCAAGCAGGCGACTTAACTGAACGATATACATCAGGTGTGAGTTCGCAAATATGACTGTCGTTTACGTATGTCTGCTGTGCCTGTAGATGAGTGGTGAGAACGTGTTCAAAAGCATAGTGCCAATACAGACAAACTTACACACGCACACACACACACGCTCGCGCGCGTGAACACACACACTCACACACACACACACACACACACACACACTCACATGCTGCCTGCCCACCTACATACATACAAGACTGGCATATATATGATAGACAGACATACAGACTGACTGACAGGCAGGCAGGCAAAAAGACAGATAGCTAGACAGCTAGGTAGCTAGCTAGACAGACAGACACATAGGCAGACAGATATACAGAAAAGCGAGTAATCAGACAGGCAGACAGACACGAACACGCACACAGATACACAAACAAGAAGGCAGGCAGACATGCAGACAGAGCAGGCAATAAATTAACGTACAACGTAATAAAGATTATTTAATAATTGAGCAGGAATGGCAGTCGCCACTTCCATTTTGTTAACAAAAACAGCAATGTTGATGATAGAGACACACACTCAAGTGTTAGACCGACAGAAATCGACACAAGCTCCCAAAACAACAACAAAAAATATTCGTCAGCGACAACGCCAGATCGCTAACGATGTTATCCGATTTGTTCGAGTGCCAGTGATCCGAAAGTACCTAGACTACAACGTTACATATGTACTGGGTTTAATGCTTGGTATGTGAAGTTGATACGCTCTGTCAGACATGATTGCAAGATAATCAAAGGGGTGAATGTATGTCACTGTAATTTGCATTTGAATATATATATATATATATATATATATATATATATATATATATATATATATATATATATATATATATATATATATATATATATATATATAATACGCCGGCTCCGTGGCTAAAGGCTTGCGAATGCGGTTCGTGAGCCGGGTACCAGGCGTTCAAAGCTCAGCTGCGACCGCTTTGTGCAGCAGGCCGTGTCGCGTTATGTTATAACGTGCTGGTATGGGAGCCGGTCGTTCAGGAAGCAATGGCAAACTACTGAACGTAACACTTGCCTAGTACATCAACAGCAGCTGAAAAATGTTGGTGTTGACTGCAACGTTCCGTAAGGGACAATCTTATATATATATATATATATATATATATATATATATATATATATATATATATATATATATATATATATATATATATATATATATATATATATATATTGTGTAAGTGTGTTTTGTAAAGTCTCACTACACTTTGTATGTAGAACAAATCTGAAAAATGAAGTACATGAGTTGAGTTGAGTTAAGAACCGACATCACTGCAATCAGGACATTACCATACGTGCTCCGTCTCCTCGTTCACCAGCCAGCGAAGAGTCATACTACTAATCGTTCCCACCGCTGTCTGATTAAATGTTCTCCTGGTCTTCCCTCTCAGTTTTGAGATTCTGCCAGAACCCCTACCGATCACCCGCAATCTCATTCTTTCCACATATGGGTTCTCAATCTGTTCCTCCGCCTTCTCCACCTGGTTCCACAAGCGCACAACCACCTCCCCCTTGTCCATAGGCAAACTACCATCAAGAGGTGCATTCCCTGCTAGTCTGTCAGCCTGTTCATTCCCCCGCATGGCCAGGGCAAAATATCCATACAATTCTCACAATCTGTGACTTCTGAAGTGACGAGAGCCATTCCACACGAAACATTCCTTTCTCCACCTTACTAAGCATACTCTTTGAATCCGTAATGAATACAACGTGTGTTGCAGTAGTCTCCTCGAGCCACAAGAATGCCGCTGTTACTGCCTCCACCTCCATTCTCATGCTGGAGGTCGTAGTCTCATATGCCAGACTCTCCTTTATCAAGACTCGTCCATTAGCCTTTGCAATAAAGCCCCAGCTACTACGTCTGTTGCTCACCACTGACCCATCGGTGTAGATGACTATGTCACCTTGATGTGTGTTGCTCTGGATCAGCTGTTGCACTTCAAACTCAGTGCGGCCCGCTGCCCATTCTCTGCACTCACGACCCAGTGTTATTATTACATTGTGCCAGTCCGTCATGTCTTCCAGAACTTCAATCCACTCTCTTTCGCGCTTGATGGTCTCTAGATCACACACCTGATTTATAGAAAGTTCTGCCTGTGCCATCCAGGACCTGCCTCGTCTTAGTCTATGACCCTTGACCATATCCATTGCTGCATGCAGCGGGTGATCCCTGTCTGCGGCAACTCTCAGGTACCATTTGGCCTGAAGGACGCTATGCCTACCCGCCATTGTTGGTAGCGCCAGGATATGCCTCGTGCAGATAATTGGTGTGTCATTTGTGCACTACAGGATTACTCACATGGCAGCATTCTGTATGCGCTCCAACCTTTCAAGCTGGCTCTTTGATACTGTCAGCAGCTCCAAACCATACTCAATGACAGAAATTATTAACTGCTGAAAGAGCCTGTACAGCATCCTCTGATCTACCCCGGTTGCTGCCATAGCCCTCAATGCATTAAGTCCCCTACCAGCCTTCACCACCAAAGCCTCCACATGATCCTTAAAAGACAAACGCCTGTCAAAGGTGATACTCAAGTACTTCAATTTACTCTCTCGACTAAGAGGACATCCATTCAACATAATACCTGGACATCTGCCTTGGCGATCCGGTTATCCATGGAGTACCACACAACCTTGTCTGGGTGTATAATGGCCCCTGAGTCCCTGCACCACTCCACCACCCTGTTTTCTGCCACCTTTAGGTCTTTCGCCAGACTGGCCCTGTCTCTGCCATGTCTGTACACAAGCACATTATCTGCAAATGTCAAGATTCTACCCACACCTGGTGTCTCAATAGCTGCGATTTGGCTGGTGTAGACATTAAAGAGCACTGGGTACAAGGCAGATCCCTGCGGCAACCCAGGTGTAATAGTACAGGGGTCAGAAGTGCAGGAACCCATGCGCAGTGCAACCTTACGCTCATAAAGGACTGCCGCAACCCATTTAACGAGGCAAGGGCAGACTTCCATGTCCAGCAGTGTGTGTATCAACCGATAATACCCGACCCTGTTATACGCATCCTCCAGGTCAAGAGCTGCCGCCACTGTCTCCTGTTTATCCTGGAAGCCCTCGTAGACATCAAATTCAAAAGTTGCAGCATTGGCCCAGGTGTCCTTCCCAGGATGGTAACTCCCGAGTCCTTGGGGAAGCAGATTACGACTTTCTAAATGTCGCTGGGGCCTGCGTGCTACTATCTTTTCGAGGACTTTGTCATACGTGTTTTTCAGGTTTATGATTCGGTATCCAATAAGTCTGGAGTTGTCCTTACCTGGCTTTGGGAGTGGGACCAGGTAGCTATGCAGCCAATTGTGGGGTATTTCCGCCGTATTGATGCTTAGGTTGAAATAAAGAGCCATCTCCTCCAAGTCCCCATCATTTATGTTCCTCATATGGGAGTATCTCGCCCCATCCGGACCTGGCGCTGTGTCTTTAGACCGCTTCAGTACCCGTCTAATATCCCCCACTTTAATCTCACAGTCCTCCTTCCTAGTGACCCGTGACGAGGCTTCTCTGACGTTAACTCTAATAGCCCTATCTTGCTGATCCGTCTGTTTTAAAAATCGCGCAAGAAAAGCCTCCCGTTTGTCCTTGTCAGTTATCATAGGTCGGTTGTTATCATCATAAACGGTACCATGTATACCAGGCATCGCCTGTCTCTTCATCTGCCGGTGCAGCCTCCAGAATTTTCCCAATATCACATCACCACCAACTTCATTGATAAACTGTTCCCACTTAATCCTCTTTGCCTCTGCTGCCTGGAGTTTAAAATCATGCACCTTTACTTTTTTATATCTTTCAGCCTCTTCCAATTCTGTGTCAACTGAATTGATTGCTCTCCGCACCCTCTGCCCATTCCTTAAGGCCACCCTCTTTTGTCTCCATGAAGATTCTTCTTGTTGGTTTAGATCTTCCCTGTGATCTAAGGCACTGCAAGAGCGAAGAGTGGTCGCGATCATAATTGAATTTCCTGTGAGCTCTTATAGCCCTAATTGTAAAATTAAGTACGTGATATCATCAAACACCGTGCTAAAATTCTTTAAACTAGTGACAATAGTCACTGCTATGGTCTAACGTTGTTCTGGAGGAGCTGGAAAGTACAAATGAAGTATTCATTATAAAAGGTGTTGGAAACGTCCATCACGGGCTTTAAGAAATGACTGTGCATGTATCTTCATCTCTCTTCTCTCTCTCTCTCTCTCCTCTCTCTCTCTCTCTCTCTCTCTGTCTCGTCTGCTGTGTGTGTGTGTGTGTGTGTGTGTGTGTGTGTGTGTGTGTGTGTGTGTGTGTGTGTGTGTGTGTGTGTACACACACGAGGGGGAGCCATTAAGAAACATATTATATATATATATATATATATATATATATATATATATATATATATATATATATATATATATATATATATATATATATATATATATATATAATTGGTTAATTGCATTTCATTTACAGGACGTCGCATTCAACTCCCACACTTTTTGATCTGTTTTTGATTTACTTGGCTATTTTATGTTCAGTAATGTTCTATTGTTTCTCTGTTCAACCGACACTCACTCCATCGAAATCAACGCAAAGTGGTCTACTTCAAATCGACTGCAGCTGATTTAGAACCCTCGAATGAAACGTGTTCACTGTCTCTAAGGCACAGCGCCGGCATATAAGCCACGGACCCGAGTTATTTAGAAGTGTTGGCTTCTAGCATTTGTTCATTAATTTCCACTTGTATGGTTCCGTATCCCTTGCTTCCACTCACATGTGTCTTGCTTTGTTAAACCTAATTTCCATTCCACAAGACTTTAAAATTTGCTTTAATTTTGTGAAGAGGTATTACTGTTCTAATTCTGTCCCGCCAGCAAATCTCTGATTGCTCAGAAATCGATCACCAATCAATAGATATGTTTTATCATCGTTGAGAGTGAGCAGGTTGTTGTATTCTAGGCATGTGCTAAAAAAGCACTGGGACCAGTATACTTCCTAATCGAACTCTTACCATTGTTTCACAAATTTGCGCTTTTCTTTTATTTGTAAAGCCAGCGCTGTTTGCTTCTTTATATAGTGCTCTAATGATTGCTGATATGCGCATGAGTATTGAATTGTCTCATTGTTTTCCGTAATTTTCTTGCCCGAACCGGTCAAATGCCTTTGTGGAATCCTTGAATTGATAAGTCGCACTCATCTTAGGGTTTCAGCCAGGAATCTAATACAGCTGTGATTGCGCATTGGCTAGCACGCTTGCCTGCTGGTCGGGTTGTCCTGTGTTTGAGTCTCGCTAGAGGCGGAAATGTTTTTTTTTTCTTTTTTTTCACCAAACTGGCTCCTAAATTTCCTATGAAGTTAAGATGACCTGTGTGGTATTGCCAACATCACCCACCGAGTGCCGAATTGTCTAAAAAATATGCTGCTAGCACTATTTATCAAATACTCTCACGGCGTCAAATGTAATCTTTTACTTATATAACATTGTAATCTGTTCACTGGTACATCTTTTTGGTCTATAACCTTTTTTTTCCGGAAAGGATTTATTGTGATTTCTGATAATATTCAATAGTACCGTTAACATTACTTTTCATGGGCGACTTATAAGGTCACTGGTTCTGTAATTCTTGCATAATATTCGATTTCTATTCAATGCGAGAGTTATCATCAAAGACACGATTCAATATCTGGGCCACTGTCTTGCAGATTATATCTTCTGGTATATAGCTTTCGTAGGTTATTTTTCCTCTTCTGGACTCCCCGTATTTTCAATAGCTCTGTTGGAATGCTGTATATGCTGCTTGACTTTCCTGCTTTATGTGTGCCTTCAACCTCCTTCACTTCTTCCTGTACTACTGCATTTTTAAGTTGCCTGTTTGGTTTGTGGTGCTTTATTATATTACGATATAGTTAGAATGTATAATTCTTCACAATATTCTTTCAACCTTCTCATCAAAGCTGACGTTTCAACGAGTGAAGAATTATGTTTATCTTCTATGACAGTTGTCCTGGGCTGCGATGGTTTTGTTAATCTTCTCGATATGTCAAAAGCTGCCTTGCTATTACCAATTGATAATCATTAATTAATGATCACACATTCAATCATTTCTCATTGATTTAGTTAATGTCTTCCTTCAGAAGTTAAGAGCTGAATATTTCCTTCGAATCTTGCCTCAAAACTTGCTACTATTAGTGGATCTTTCAATTTATCTAAACACTTAATAGAGGAAATGTGTTTACTTTATAATTATGTAATTACACAGCCAAGAGAAAGTGCTTATTTTGGCTTCATTCATGACGGATTTTGTGCGCATCTTTGTGTAACGCCTAGGTCGTTACGCTGATAATGGGTTATATGTAATGGATATATCCGTACTTTAACTACGCACAAGAGAAGGGAAACAGAGAATAATAAAAACTTTAATTATCAAAACGTATCATAAGTGAAGTGACTAATATGTGGGGTTGGTGTTAGCGACTAAATCATCCATTAGAAATACTTACCAGCAAAATTTATCTAACGAACGTGTTTTCATAAACGACTACTAAATAACACAACACACTATGTTTAATAGAACCTAGACACGAGGGGCCTGCAGAAAGTAAAGCATCATTTTTATTTTTTTTTATTTTTTTTTTTTTTTTTTTTGGGGGGGGGGGGGGGGGGGGGGGGGAGCTATTTATTAAAAAAATCATGACATTTATACACAATATACATGGATATGTCATGTAAACGGCGGTATTATTCAACATAATCCCAATCAACTTGTACGGCTTTATGCCAAAGCGAAACAAGTGCATGTAGTCCTTGCCCGTGCCAGATTTTGTCTTGATCATGTAGCCATTTCATCGCTGCATGAATCACTCCTTCATCATCTTCAAACCTTGTCCAACAGAGTGAACCTTTACGTGGACCAAATAGATGAAAATCATAGGGTGCCAAATGGGGACTATATGGTGCATGGGGTAGTACAGTCCATCTCAATATGGTGATTGCTTCCTGTATTGCCAGACTATTGTGAGGTAGCGCGTGTCGTGAAGGAGAAGCAGGTCTGTTGGATTCTTGTGCGGCTGAACTCTGTGAAAACGTTGATGAGTTTTTTCAATGTCTTAATGTAAGCTTGTAATTGATTGTCTCTCTTTTCGTATAACATCCACAAGAATCACACCTTCATTGTTCCAAACGACAGTGATCAGGACCTTTCCAGCTGAAGGAGTTGTCTTAATTTCTTTCTTCGTAGTAGAATGTGGATGATGCCACGCTTTTGACAGCTTTTTTTTTTGGGTCTCAGGTTCATAAAAGATGTGCCGAGGTTTTATCACCTGTAAGGATCTTAGGCTAAATATTCTCTCCATCAGCATTGACGCTGTTCAACAATTCAGAAGAAATTACTTTCCTTTTGCAATCGGGGCTCATTTGTGAGACTTCGAGGAACCCATCTAGAGCAAACCTTAGAAAATCCGAGGTTTCATAATATTATTTGCACTACCATTGATGACTGAGAACTGTAAGGCCAACTGTTGAGTAGTGATTCGACTATCGGTAAGAATAATGCCCTCATCACATTTCAACATTTCTGCGTTTGTGGCTGTGGCATGATGTCCACAGCGCGGCCTTTCAGCAGGCTCCACTTCCAGATTCTTTCATTGTCTTAGCCCAGCGACTGACTGTATTCCTGTCGACTGCAAAACTTCCATACACATCACATAAACGCTTGTGAATGTTTACAACAGTTTCCTTCTCTGCAACGAAAAATTATATCACAATCCGTTGCCTATAACGCAAGTTGCTAACTCGCACCATATCAACGGTTTAGGGAAGCCATATTATTTGGCCAGTTGGATTGCAATTTGGTGCACACAATCAGCACAGGTCATAACTGAAGTGTGCAAAAATGCATGCCTCTATCTTAATTACTAGCTGAGAAAAACAATGCAGTGCATTACTTTCTGACCGACCCTCGTAAATAGACTGCTTTCTTTACAGATGCCTCGCATCACATAGGTTGTGATGTTTTCAGCGTGAATGTTAAAGGTCTTCTAAAAGTACTGGAGAGTTTTGGCCACCATGGCCCATGACTCTTGGAAGGAAAATTCATTGCCTCTTTATTTCCCATTTTAATTACTGCTACTTGTGATCAGTAATGCATTGTAGTAACAGAGAGTGCAAAACAAGGACTCTCTTTGAACATCAAGAAACTGAAACAACGGTTATATCAAAGAAAAAAGTGACACCAGGATGTGAGATTGCAATAGGAGGAAAAATGCTTAACCAAGTAGATAAGTTTAAATGCGTTGGGACAATTTAACACCAGATGGAAGACGCACAACATAGATTAAGAACAGAACAGGGCAAGCAAAAGTTGCATTTCAGAAAATTAAAATGTCTTTTAGCAGTAAGTCACTATCATTGAATGTGATAAAGAGAGTGCTGAAATGTTATATAAAGTTTGGTTTGCTGTATGGCAGTGAATCTAGGAACGTAAATGAACAAATGGAGAGGAACTTAGAATCTATAGAGATGTGGTTCCTCGGACGAATGTTGCGAATTCCTGAGACTGTCGAAGTAATAACAACGATTGCCTGGACGAGGTTATTTAAACTAGAACATTATATACAGCAATGAGAAAAGAACAAATAGCTTTATTTGATCATGCTTAACATCACACCATGTGAGAAGCATAATAAACGCGGTTGGAAAAACAAGCACCATGTGAGAAGCATAATAAACGCGGTTGGAAAAACAAGAAGAGGTACAGAGACAAGTGAGAAACTAAGAACATGTGTAGGGATAACACCTATTAATAACTGTATAGAACATCAAAGAATTAAATGGTTCGGACATTAGTTACAATGGATAAAGATTAACCACTGGCTAGAACGTTCTAATGAAACCATCGGGACACAAGGCTAGAGGACGACCCACAACGATTTTGCTAGATGGAGTAAAGAAGACATACACGAAATCAAATATGACGTTAGCACAAGCTACAAGACTATCGAAACAGAAAATTACATATGCCTCTTCTCTGCGACGCTTCACGACACAAGCAATAGGGCAAAAGAAGAAGAAGATGAATTAGGTATAGAAATAATAATAACTGTTGAATTATATATATAAAATTGGATATGTATACCTGATGATCTCTGAGAAATCAGGAGCCTTGGAATGTGATCAACATCAAACAATTAGTATGAGTCATATAAAGAAGATTTTGCTAAGAATTAGCATGCAAAGAGTTAGGAAGAAAATACAACCTGCAAATGTGCAAGAGTACAGTACATTCTGTGGATCACAATCCTTTGCAACAGCTAGAATTGGCTATGTCTAGGGTCTATGTATTATGAATATTAACTGAGTAGTGCAGGATGGATCAGCTAGTTATCACAGATCATTAACTATGATCAACAACTAGTAGTAACTAGACAACATTTTGCACACACAACATAGATTCAGTTCTAAACGAACTCGATGACAAAGCAATATTCAGGAACATTCAGAACGCCGCTATACATATATCATTTTCGCTCCTACGGAATACAACATTGCCTTCTAAAGGCCTTTGTGAAAGAAACTGTTACGCCGGACTCTCTCCTTAGTCAGACCGTCACCAACTCAACTCCACTGAGTATCTCCGATGGGCCCAGTTTCCTAACTTGCTCGACTCTCAATCTAACTCCCGGGCCAACTTCCCTTACTTGCCCAAAACTCAATGACCCCATCACTTCCTTCTCTCTATATTCGGTCGGTTTGTTACCCTCCTGTGAAAATCCATTTAACCCTTGATCCGTTAATTACAGATTCCCACGAAAATTACATTTTGAATTGTCCTTTGTTACCTGTCTTTTGGCACGTTCTACTTGCTCGCTGCTAATTTATATTGACTTGCGCGTGCCATACCATCCCACTTTCTTGGGACTAACCCGTTTGCTGGGGACTTTTGATTACCCTTCTTGGCCTTTTCTTTAAGATTCCTAACCCCTGAATCCACCGTTCTTTGGACGTTCTCACGCACGTTACACTGTGTATATGCTGCGAACAGTAATTGAACGTTGTATAGAAATAGAACAACGATATACATCTTTGCTTTATTGACTACACAAAGGCTTTCGATAGAGTAAGAATTGCCAACGTTTTGGAGATGCATGCAGATCTACAAATTTATGAGAAGGAACTTAAACTTATTTTTTTTTTCTTTAAACATATATAGGAAACAACAAGCTGCCATAAGGATTGATAATGAAGTGAGTCAATATCAGCCTATAAAGAGAGGTGTGACACAAGGATGTGTAATGTCTCCATATCTTTTTTCCTTATACAGTGAAAATATGTTCAGAAATGTAGAAGATACCAATGGAATCATCATTGGGGGACGAAAAATCAATAATATTAGATATGCAGATGTTACCGTATTGATTGCATACAATGAGCACGATTTGCAACAATTAGTTGATGCGGTTGTTGTACACAGTAAACAGCTAGGGTTGTAATTGAACTATAAGAAACCACAGATTCTGGTAGTCACTAGGACGAAGGAAATACCACAATGTAATATACAAGTAAATGAGAATGTTCTTAATGAAACAGTGGTGTGAATATAAAGGATAGGAAGACTTAGTTTCCTATACTTAAGTGCTCAAAGGCGAAGAAGCACAACACTGACGTTTAGTGGGCCAGAGAAGGAAAGTATAATAAGAAGATAGGGAGAAAGAGCACTTATACATTCTCTCTCAGTTAACAAGAAAAAGGGTAAAGAGTTAGACAGAAATTCCAGGAGTTCTTCAGACGGGGAATATACTGATGTATACCCCAGACAAAAGATTACACTGTAGGACTGTAACAGGATAATGAGTTGCACAACAAACTATAAACTAAGCAAAACAAATTAAGAACAACAAAATTAGACTTTTATTGACATAAATGCATGATCCAGGGACAAGCAGACATCGTGAAATGGCACAACTGATATATACAGATATGGGAACCTACGTCCCCACAGTGGCTATCACTACTGCCTAAGACTCGCTATGAACATGACCGTGTACCCGCCTCCACAAACCAGCAAAAATCATAGCAACAAAGAAGCCTCAACGTGAACAACAACGGTAACAGCAGGTATGGACTCTCTATAGATCTCACCTCATGGACTCATGGACAGTCGGTACCTACAGATACGGGAATCAGAAATCCCACAGTTAGAGTTAACTGCTGTCTAGCACCGACCACAGGGGTGGCTCTAAATGATAGTGAGACCTCAACCATGTTCAGTTGAGTCAATAAGGTACCCTCAGTACCCACACAGGACACCCGCATCACAAGGGCCGACTGGGAACAGATACAGCAAAGAGCCGTGATGTAACCAATAACAGAACTATACCCCTAACAGCAAAGATATAGGGGCATAAACAGTGATATAAACAGTGGTGAAAACAGGTATATGAACAGGAGTGTGAGTGGCCTAAAAACGACGTTAACCAGAGCTGGGGCTCAAGTTTGCCCTAAAACAACAACCATGGCCAAGGATCACTACCTGCAATACATGACAAAATACAACATCTGATTAATAACATCAAGGGATCATTATGTGCATCAACACATATATACATTCCCCATATTAATCATCCATGTCCAATTCTCCATGTGCATCCTTCGGAGTGATTAGGCCCGTAGTTGGTGCAACAGCCACCGCCACATCGTGAGGCAACCTTGATGTGAGGGCGGATCATCCCTCGTTACAATACTCTCAGCCTTTTCTTGCTTCTCAACTAACTCAGTGTTCTGTTCACGCACAGAATACTCAGTTCAGCACGGTCATTACCTACAGATCTCTGCGACACTGCACAACTTCTCACCTCCAACACCACAGGCTGACAATAATCAAGCACACATATAGGATATGCAATTCAATAAAATATCACCAGGACACACATCTGTGCACTGATGACAGCTGGACACAACATCTCCAATATACAAGAAGTGCAGTTCTACACATGACACCAGCAACAATCAGGAACCAGGTTACAACATAAGTCACGAGGTGCGGCGGCTTTCCTCCTGTCAGAACATGGACTTTATAGAACAATACGTACATCCTATGCACGTTCATAATATTCCCTCTACGCTGAACCGTGCCACTACATATTTTGCATACTGCATTGGATTGTAGCTATATTAAATTCTCTAGAACTACACAATACAGTAATCGATACTTCCATATCGTTCTGCGCTGTCTGCTTCATTAAATCTAAAAGCCTGCAAATATACACACCACCGTAAGGAAACATCCTTTGTCCTGAATCATTACTAGATATCCCCGGCACTTGTGTTCTTACCACCCACCTGCCAACTTGCAGAGTATCACTTTCTCGGCTACTCGTTGAAACAAACCTAAGCTGTCATCATTCTGCCGGCTATCGCCATCTTACATGCGAAGATAACTCTACTATTGTTTCAGCCAATCAGGGACAGAAGAGCTCTTCAGATTTCTGTAAAACTATACCCCGAACTACACCCAATTCTACCTCAACCCTGTGGATGTTATAGGTTTAGCTTCCAGTTGGAGACTAGTAGATGCACCACTATCCTACCTTCAAGTGAACTATCTAAATATTTTTAACTCACCTAGAGCGGGCTTACACATTGCCAATCACAATTTTCATGTGTTTCCTCGATCCTTTCAGGGCTCGTACACACCATCGACTGGCGCTGTGGACCACACAGGCCAGTCTTGTTTAAATATAGAGGCATTGGTGACTCCCTGCTCTGGTCAAGTGGCCAGGGAGGGTTGGTTCAAACCTTCCTTTTGATGGTATGAGCATAATCGCTCCCTCGGCCACGGTTGTTACAGTTGGAGAGAGCGGGAAACTGGCGGGCACCCCTGTTTATAACTTTTCCAGATCAGCTTCCCATCATACCCCGGGACACTGCAAGGGACGCCGGTATTTGTGACATCACTATCATTATGTGTCGCGTCAAGCGATCACATTAAGCAAGGGAATCGATACAATTATTTCGGAACAGTCGTAATATCTGATGGGTGATGCATCGAAGAGATTAAAACAAGAATTGCCTAGGCGAAATCAGCCTTTTGCAAGATGAAACCATACTGACCAGTAAAGAGATATCAATCGCAACGAGAAAATGAGTGCTGAGGTGCTACATGGACCTTGTACAGTTGTATGCATGTGAAACTTGGACAATGAGCAGTCAAGCTGAAAAACATCTGATGGCTGTGGAAATGTGGTTTCTGAGGAGAATGCAAAGAATACCATGTATAAACAGAAAAACCAATGACCAAGTCCTACAAGAAACAAATGAAAACCGTAAACTGATTAGAAAAATTAGACGGACGCAGACAGTCAACATATTCTGGACATGTTATGAGAAGAAAAAAATTGGAGAACTTGATGACAACTGGCAAGGTCGAGGGGAAGAGAACAAGAGGAAGACAGAGAAGTAAATGCCTGGATGGCTTGGCCACGTGGCTTGGCCGAGACATGAACACTGAGCTTATCCCGACTCTGGTGATCGAGTCACATGGCGAATCAAAACCGCCCAGGTTTATCGCCATGGCACATGATGGATGGAAAGGCACAAATAACGCCACATACATCTTGAATACATTAAGATAAGTTATGACTGAAATGAACAGAGATCTATATGTGTGCTTTATTGATTACAATAAGGGATTAATTAATGTGGTTATTGATTACACTAAGGAATTAATTAATGTAAAAGGCTAAAAAATTATAATGTTGGAAATATTAAACGTTGATGGTAAAGATCTGAGAATAATAAAGAACATGTATCGGCAGCAAAGAACAGTTATAAGAAGTGACAACCAATTTGGAACTTTTCAACACATTAAGCAAGATATTAAACAGGGTTGTGTACATTCTTCCGATCCGGTCAGTTTGTACAGTGAAATAATAATGAGATCCAAACAAGACAGACCAGGAACATCAGTCGGTTTGCATAATGTAAAAAACCTGCGTTATGCCGATAACATGATCTTGATCGCTCAAAACTAAACGCGGTTACAAGAAGTGATAATTTCAACAGAAAATAAAAAAACACGACTAGTCTGAATAACAGAAAAATATAAAAAGTGTAAACTCAAATACAACATCAAAGTAAATGGAAACAATCCTAAATAAGTCAAAGTATTTAAATATGTTGGTTACTTTATTAACAGCAGAAGGAAGATGTATTAAAGAATTAAATTTGGAATAGCCAGGCTTGGCCATGGGAATCCCATGGGAAAAAGGGGGATTTTCTGAATAGTGTAGGGATGGGATGGGACGGGATGGGACAGGCATAAATTATCATTGGATGGGACAGAAAAACATGTCCCATGGATAAGCTTGCCAGGCTTGGCCATGGGAATGTTATTCCCATGGGAATCCCGTGGGAAAGTTCCATGGGACGAGATGGGATGGGACATGCATCAATTACCACGCAATGTAAATTATGTCCCATGGACAACCTTGGGAATAGCCGAAGCAAAGATAACATTTCACAAAATGAATATTCTCTGCAGTTTATTATTCTCAATCGATGTGAGGAAAGAGTTAACAGCTATATTCAGCTAGTCATGATGTACGGATGCAAATCATAGATAATTAGCTGCCAAGTGATGAATTATGTGGAAATGTGTTTTAAAGATGAAAGATGAGAACACAGTAGAGGGATAGAAAGATATTTGGAAAAAAAGTGAATTCACAACAGGAATTGGTTACTGGCATCAGAAGTGAACTCACTCAGGGAACTGGTTACTGGCATCAGAGGAAGATAACACAAATTCTTTGGGTATATTATGAGCAGTGCAAGGCTGGAGTATATCATCACAACGGGAAAATAAGAGGTGAGAGAGGCAAAAGAATACCGAGAGAGATGCTGGACAGCTTGACATCATGGCATGGAGGACGTCGGTATCAGAAATTAGTGACAGTATAAGGGACAGGCTAATGAAACTAGAACATTATATACAACAATAAGAAAAGGGCAAACAGCTTTCTTCGGTCATGTGATGAGAAGAGAGGCATTGGAGAACATTGTGACAACTGGATTGTATGGATATTTTGCCCTGGCCATGCGGGTGTACAGGGGAATGAACAGGCTGATAGGCTAGCAGGGAATGCACCTCTTGGTGATAGTTTGCCTATGGACAAGGGAGAGGTGGTCATGCGCTTGTGGTACCAGGTGGAGAGGGCGGAGGAACAGATTGAGAACCCATATGTGCAAAGAATGAGATTGGGGGGGGGATCGGCAGGGTTCTGGAAGAATCTCAAAACTGAGACGGAAGACCAGGAGAACTTTTAATCAGATAGCGATGGAAACGATTAGTGGTATGACTCTTCGCTGGCTGTTGAACGAGGGGACGGAGCACGTATGTGAATGTCCTGAGTGCAGTGAGGTTGGTTCTTAACTCAACTCAACACAACTGTGACAACTGGAAAGATCGAGGGGAAGAAAGGCAGAGGCAGATCAAGATAAATGATGCTGGATGGATTGAGACGGTGGCATGGAGAAATACCATCAGCAGAGTTGAAGTTGATCCAGAACACCAAAGACCGAGATCTGTGGAGAGCCATGAACGCCTAAGCCAGCTGGCAGGGAACTTGATGATGGTTATGATGATAAGGGACAGAAGACTGTGGACAGACATAGTCACCAACGCCACATTGCATGGACTATAAGAAGAAGAAGAGTAAAATAGGAAAGATAGAAGCACATACAATTGGCTAACAAAAGATATCAAGACTTCGCTCGAGGTGGTAAAAATACGTATGTTTTATTGGGATAAAAGGCAGAAGCACATAACACACACATGCACATACACACAGATATATAATATATATATATATATATATATATATATATATATATATATATATATATATAGAGAGAGAGAGAGAGAGAGAGAGAGAGAGAGAGAGAGAGAGAGAGAGAGAGAGAGAGAGAGAGAGAGATGACACAAACAGACATCACGTGTCGCCTCTTTTTTGGCTACCAATAGGTCCTTTAGCCACTTTCAATACTCCGTTGATGCTGAAATGAAAGGTTTTCGAGCAGCCTGGACCTAATTTCCATCATCAATACTAAACTGTACCCGGCATTCATCGTCAGTAGAAAGGACATCACGTCTTTAATGGCGAGAAAGGATCCAAGCACACGCCCAACAAGTGAATGTCTTGAAAGGGCTATTGATACTTGTTTACATGTATATAACGAACATATACACCTTAGGAATGTTCAGTTGAGTTGAAAGTAATCGCATCTGAAGCTGATTGCAGCATGAAGGTGTTAAGTGTTACTGCGTGATCATTTACATACGCAATGATGCTTTTATATAAATTATTCAGTTACTTGCAATGATACTTTTGTATAATGCATTTGGTCATTTGGAATGTTAACGCGCAGTTGTGGTGACAAGATGGAGTCATGTAAACAGATGTAGAGAAACTGTAGGAGCAAATATAGTAAATAAGTAAGTCGAGTTAAATCTGAAATTGTGTGCACGATTATTAAGTTGCCATTTATTCATGTATCTATTTATTTAGTTTTGATTACTTGTTACAACTACCTGTGTGGCTGTGTTGACCCTCTCTTCTCTCCCTCTCTCTCTGTCTCTCTCTTTCTTTATCTGTCTCTCTCGCTGTCTCTTCTTCACTCTATCTATCTATCTATCTATCTATCTATCTATCTATCTATCTATCTATCTATCTATCTATCTATCTATCTATCTATCTCTCTGTCTGTCTGTCTGTCTGCCTGTCTGTCTATATGTTTATTCATTCATCTATCCACCCACTCTTCTATTTGTCTGTCTGTCTATCTGTACGCTTTCTGCCTTTTTTTAATGGTTGTGTCTGTCTGCATCGACTATATTTATTTAATTTCTTACTTATAGTCTGTCTTCTTCCTTAGAAGCTATACTGAGTCAACTGTGATGTACGAAAGGGAATTGTGGACAAATAGCAGAGAAGTGAGGAATTATGTGAAAGCTGAGAAGATGTGATCTTTTAGAACAATGATGAGAACACGGTGGACGGAAAGTTTTTTTTTTTGTTTTTTTCTCTCGTGAAGAAATATGAAGAGGAAGAGGAAGTCGAGTGGGAAGAGTAGAAGACGAACAAGAAGAAGGGGGAAGAGGCGGAAGAAACAGAATAATAATATGAAGAAGGGAATATGACAAAGACGGTGGAGGAGGAGAGGAAGAGAAGATTCTTTGAAGTGTTTCGGCTTCACTGAACCTCTGTCACGCTATGTATTCCTAATGTTCTTGCAGCAGCAATTTAATGTTCCGTTTGTTTTTTTAATTTTTTATTTTCATTTAGCTTTAGACTTTATTATTTTTCTACCTGCACTGTTCTTCCCTACTCTCATTTTTATTTATTTATTATTATTATTTTATTTTACTTTTTTTTTTTTGGGGGGGGGGGGGGGAGGGGGGATCTATCGCCAAGAAAATAAGTCTGTAGCGATATGGGGGAACTGATTTTTGTAAATCTCATTCACGGTCTCTTCCCCCCCCCCCCCCCAGAATAGTGACAGGGTCGGCCGTTCTGTTCACGATGCCAGGGATTCTAAGATGTACAGTGTCCGCGGGTGTGGTGTTTTGGATGCTGCAGTATCCACGAGTTAGTCACATTTCACTTTGTTCTCTGAAGTGACGTTTTCGTTGGCCTCCATTAACTGTCTTGATACGTCGTTGAATCTAGACTTCTTTAACAAGTTTTGATCGTTCGTTCATTTTCTAGTACACGTGTAGCTAATTAGGTGAATTTGTCAGCCATGAAGGCGATTTTACCATCTCTCTGTTCTCATAGATTTTGTGTTGCTTCCATTGATGTTGTTGGTCTACCCTTTAGCCCTTCCGTAATATTTCTGAGTCGAGTATACCGTAGTTTGTCTGCCTTCTGAAGGTTTGTATTTGTTCCTGTTGAATATATATACTCATTCTTATTTCAGAGTTGGAAGCATATGCCCTATATAAACTTGCTTCTATAACCTTTATTTATAATTGATTTATTTCTAGTGCTTTAGCCAGGATGCCTGTTCTAATAGACAGGATTTGTGCAAATATATTTATGGGACACAGCAGACGATATCTCAATGGCTTGAGAAGACATGTTCTTCGGCATATAGATGTTCCCTGAATAACTTCGTAATAAAAGCCGGCCTGCCTTAACATCAGTTTAAAAGGGCTCACTATTCAGTGGAATGACAGGCTGAATTACATTCTAATAACATTCGATCGCAGTCTGTCGTTCAATTGCCATATCGAACAAACCCTGCATAATGCAAGCAGATATTGGTGTCATTAAAAACAATGGCCACGGTACAGCTGGAGCAGAGATAGTCTATCAAGTAGTACAGTCTATTGCTTCTGTCTGCCATGGATCGGCTTACTCACGCCATCAGACTCCCGGTGTGAACGGCTGGAGGACATGTAGACTGCAGGTGTGAGGGTTGTCTTGGATGAATAATGAATACCTTTACATTGATAATGAGATCCATATTTGGACTTTCGTCAGTAATGCCCAGGCCTATACTTGACCAATCCAAGGCCTATGTATATAACTGCTGACAAACACCAATGTCCATATAAACATATAAACAACACTAAGACAATAAGAATTGAACGGGAAGCCCATGATGGCACAAGCAAAGACTATTATTGGAAAGATCACCACAGTAAATCATGTACCCAGGGAGGGGTGGATAGATAATGAGTGACGGAACAATTACGACCTGGTGATCATCATACTTGAAAACGTGTAACCGAGTGTGGTGCGCCGACCAGGCAACCTGGAAATCAAGCGTATGGTGGATGCTCATGCTGAGGTAGGTGAGACACCAGTGTACACTGATGAATGGGTACTGCGTGGCTACAAGTCTGGATGTGGTTTCAGGTCTAGTTTGAGAGGCAGAATTATTACCGGGCAGAACGAGATGTACACAATATCAACGTCGAGTTTAACAACAGACAATTGCATCGAGAAAAAGAGAGTTGAAGTGCTACATATAACCTGCGCTTTTGCATGGGTGTGAAACGTGGACGATGAGTAGTCAAGCTGGAAAAAAAAACATATAATGGCAGTGGAAATTTCGTTTCTGAGGAAAATACAAAGAATACCATGGACAGACAGAAAAACCAATGAGCAAGTCCTTCAAGAGGCAAATGAAAACTTCAAACTGATTAGAGAAATTAGACATAGACAGTAACATTATGTTGGACACGTTAGGAGGCGAAATAAACTAGAGAACTTAAGACAACTGGCAAGATTGAGGGGGAAAGAACATGGGGAAGACAGAGAAGTAAATATATGGATGGCTTGGCCACATATCATGGTCGGGTAAAAACGCAGAGCTGATCCACGTCTTTGGTGATCGTGTAAGATAGCGAAACATGACCACGGCATGCACATGATGATGATTCTTCTGCTTCTTCTTCTTCTTCAGCTTTCCGAGCCATTGAGGTTCTTTGCTGCAAATACAATCCGTCTCCATTCGTCTCTCTGGTGGACCTTCTCTTGCCTGTCGTTGATTCCAAGTGCTTGTAGGTCTGTACATGTATTATCTCTCCACCGTCTTCTTGGTCTACCTCGGGGTCTACGGTCATTTATTTCCTGAGTGTAAGCGAGTTTTGTTTCCCTATTATCTTTCATTCTTTCTATATGCCGCAGCCATTGTAGTCTATTAGCCTTCATGATACCAGTGATTAGCGGGGACTTAAACTGATCATAAATGTCTTTGTTACTTCTTCTTTTCTCATAGGTTTGTAACAAGGCTTCGTCTCCTTTCGTTGTACTCCAGGTTTCAGAGCCATACAGCACAACTGGTCTGATCAGTGTTTTGTATATTGTGATTTTGGTGTTACGAGATAGCGCCTTTGATTTTAGTAGATGTTGTAGTGCATAGTATATCTTATTTCCAGAGTTGATTCTAGTTTGTATTTCTTCCCTTATGATGTTGGAGCAGTTGAAGATTGTACCCAGGTATTTGTATGTTTCCGTTCTTTTAATGGTCATATTATCTATTTGTATGTGGCCAGAGTTTTTAGCCATTCCGTCTCTTGAAATTACCATATATTCTGTCTTATCTCGGTTGATGATAACAATTAAAAATCGAGGCTCAAACTGTCGTTCCGGAATGGCTTTTTAAGATGTCACTTACAAGGACGATTATTGTCTCTTTTTCACAGTCCAAGTTTAGGAAAGCTCAGAATTGATAAAATTCCTTGAGGTTCCTTAGGAACCGCCATTTGTGGAGTTATCAAACCTTCAGGAATGTACGGATGTATTACCCAGACCATGCAGACTAGCGTTGAAATACAACGCTACTTTGCTAACTTGGGAAGAGCCTATTATTGGGACACTGAAGATGGACAGAAGGGACTTACTGAGTACAATACACGACAGCTAAATGCATTGCGACACATATCGTGGTGGGTCTTTTCGATTACATCAGTTGGAGCGGGGAACTGAGTTTGGACCTGGCACATTGACACCAGAGGTGGGCGGTTCGGTTGTGTAGCTAGCTAACCAGCGCGTAACTAGGTTAGCATTCACATCCTTCGCGTTCTGATCGGAGAGACCAAGCACCACTGAGTTTGTGTCTAGTGCATCAGTTATTCATTACAAATGATTCATTCATTGCATTGTATTTTACGGTTGTTGTAACTGTCAACTGTCCACACACAAAAAATTACGGACGCAAATCATAATCCCGCATACCACGTTCAAAACACAGCTGCGGGCGATTTGGCAGCAGATTGTCTTGCGTTGGTATTTTCATATGTCAGCCAGTTGCTCAGAAACCAATGATAAACTACTGAACGTAAACTTGCCAAGACATCACAAACAGCCAATTAACAAAAAAATGTTGGGGTTGACTGCGACGTACTGTAAAGGATATGCAACTTAACTAGTATCTTATTTTCTTTAGAATTACTTGGTTACCGCATAGATATTTTCTGTCAACATGTTCAATATGAGTAGCTTCCTACCCATTGTGTCTTCACTATTTTTGTCGCCGTAATATTTGACCTTATCTCTACACAGTCTCCTAACCGGAGTACTGCATTGTCTTGAAATGGGAAAGAAAGAAAGCGAGAACGGGAGCTTGTCACCTCACCTGGCTATGTCATCACCAGGCATAGATAAATGTCTAACATTTGACACTTCTACTCTAGTTTCTGAAATGTGATTAACCCGCCAACTAACCACCCAACCAGCCAAGCTCCAAACCAACTCGGCTACACCAGCGATGATCCCACTATGTACAAGGTATATTTTTAATGACTGTGGGGTGTTTGAAAATATTGCCGTTCCAAGTTTTTTTTTATTAACCTTTTATGTTGCATAAACTCCACAGAGGGTGAATACAAAACTTGGAACGGCAATATTTTCAAACACCCTACAGTCATTAACAATATATATATATATATATATATATATATATAATATATATATATATATATATATATATATATATATATATATATATATATATATATATTAGGAAGAACGAAATACCACAGTGTAATATACAAGTAAGTGGGAATATTCTTCAACAAGTGAATAGGTACAATTATCTCGGAACAGTAATAACATCTGATGGGAGATGCCTTGAAGAGATTAGAACAAGGATCGCCATGGCAAAAGTAGCCTTTAGCAAGATGAAAAACATACTGACCAATAAAAAGATGTCAATTGAAACGAGAAAAAGAGTGTTGAGATGCTACATAGAACCTGTACGTTTATATGGATGTGAAGCTTGTACAATGAGCAGCCAGGCTGAAAAACATCTGATGGCTGTAGAAATGTGGTTTCTGAGGAAAATGCAAAGAATACCATGGACAGCCAGAAAGACCAATGAACAAGTCCTTCAAGAAACAAATGAAGATCGTAAACTGATCAGAGACATTAGACGTAGACAGTCACAATTTTTTGGGCATGAATCCCACCCAGAACAGATAATCACTATGAAAACAACTCAACGCGCAGAGGAAGATAAAAAACAACAAACACCTCAATGTGCAGACGAAGATAAACAACAACAAGCAGTCTACCCCATTGACGTCAAAATAAGCAATAGGTTTGAAGTACTTCAAGAAAAGTCACCAGAAAACTTACAGTGCTTTAACATGCTGCAAACGGGCAAGACAAGCCAACAAGATACATCGGGAGAACCACATGGAGACATAAAGACTGCTGATAATCGGAAATGGATGAAACAACGGTCGAGACGTGCTGACAACCAACATGTACAGACAGCACGACCTGACTGTACACATATTATACTAGGCGATTCCTTAATGAAAGGTTTATACAGCGACAGGATAGCCACATCAGACAAAGACATTGTTTCAATAATCCCACTGCCTGGGGCTGGTGTAGACCGGCTAACAGACAAGATTAGCAGGTTGGCTGTAAATTATAGCGTCAGAAGGGCAAGCGTACATATTGGCATCACCGACACCATGAACAACCAACAAATCACAGGGTCTCAACTGCTGGCACTCTTGAACGGATTTCGTCACACTTTTCCTAACTCATCCATTTTCTTCTCCTCCATCATATCACCGAGTTATGGACACCAGCGCCGTCTAGCTGACATAAATAACAACATGTTGCAGAAGTTCTGTACTCAAAACAAGATACAATTCATCAACAATACAGCATCATTCACTTCAAAGGCTGGTGCACCAAAAAAGAGTCTTTACAAGGATCAAATACATTTATCTACATTGGGCACCAGTTTTCTCGCCAAGAATTTAAAATATCCAGAACGGACATACCATACATCCAATACGGGATCGCGCCGGACACTTTTAGCTACTCCTGAAACTCAAGCCAGACGACATACTCCCGTTACATCAAGTACCAATAGGACAGAAGTGTGCAGACCACTCATAACCACTGCACCTGAAATCCAAGCCAGACGGGACACTACCACAACACCAAGTCCGTTAAATACGTCGTCTTTCACACAGGAGCGTAATAATTACGAAGATATGATTCCTATTCTCCCCAGAAAGGATCCGACTCTCAGCAACAACGACGTGCCAGCACAACCTCCTGTTAGCCACCAACCAGAGCTCTAGTTGGTAGTCATTACATACCCATGAGACATCATCAGTACCCATTTAATTGTAATCCAGAATGGTTGCACCTCACACGGTATAGCCCAGCTACACTTCGTCAAGCACTTATAATGTCGCTATACCAACAACCAACACAACCTGGTATTTACTAGCAACTTAGCACAAAGCTACACCTGATCTCGGTACAAGAAAGAGCCTCTCCTTAAACGTTTATCTGCATATTTGGTTATAACTTGATCTAGTAACGTATTAGGTTATAAGTTATTACAAACATTGACTGGTTTTGACTTTATATTAATTGATAGTACTTAGCTGTATAGCTTTTATAATAACTCTAATTGTGTTTTCACGGTGAGTGAGGGGGTCTTCACTGCTCTTCCTTACGGATCTGTGTACGTATTTTTATATATTTACAGAGATATTACTGTTTCTCTGTACTTTAGAGTGTGTTTTGTAATAAGGGACGTAAGTTGTATTCACTTTGTGTGTGTGTGTTTTGCTTTTAAACTTGTGATTACGCATTGTTGAAATGTCTAATAAGTACGTACACTGGCTTAGGAATGATGGGCTCAGAATCGGGCATGTAAACATATGCCATCTATTAGGGAAGCTGCCCGAACTATCACTTATACTTAATCAAAATTTTCACATGTTTGGCGTTAGCGAAAGTCGATTAAATGGCAACATCTCAGATGATGACATCGCTATCAGAGGTTTTAAAACCATTAGAAACAAGAGACGGGTATTGCAGTTTATATTTCCAACTCGCTTAACGCCCACCGCAGGCTAGACTTTGAAACCTGTGAGATTGAGTGTGTATGGATAGAGGTTAAACTTCAAAATTGCATACCGCTAGTAGTTGGCTATCTTTATCGAAACCCCAGTGCAGGAAATATCTGGTATGAAAAATTCACCACTATGATGGATGTAGTCTTTAGTAATGCTAGGGAAATAATATTGCTAGGTGACTTCAACATAGACGCTAACAAATCAAACAAAACATGGGAAAACATAATAGAGTCATATAATTTCCAACAGTTAGTCAAACAAGCCACTAGAATCACTAAATCATCTGCAACACTTATAGATCATATTTATACTACGTGTGCTGATAACATCACAGAATGTAGTGTACCTATCAATGCAATGAGCGATCACTATCCAGTATGTTGCACGTGGTCGAGAAGGGGCACCAAAACTCCCAAACACAAACATATAAGCATAAAATATAGAAATTACAAAAATTTCAATCGAGACGTCTTCTTACAAGATTTGGTCAATTCATCTCTAGATTATGTTTACCAGCTTCCTGACCCAGACGATGCTCTGGACCACTGGCTAAAGACCTTTCTAAGTATATTTGATAAACATGTTCCATTTAAGGAAGTTCGTGTTAAACATCACACAAAGCCCCCGTGGATCACATCACACAGGAGGTAGTTGAACTTATGAGAGATCGCGACAGGGCTCACAAAAATAGAGATCTAACTATGTACCGTAGTCTGAGAAACAAAGTTCAATATGTTATTCGGAAGGAAAAGAAAAACTATTTTAAGAACATAGTAATAGATAAAACCAACACTAAAGATATATGGAAAGCAATTAATACCTTGACAAACAAACACAAATCATCACAATCATTACCATCAAATCAGGTTACATGTGATCAATTCAGTAGATACTTTCAGTCCGACATAAACCAACTGAAGGCTGCAATACCAGATGCGCCTCATGACATATCTTTATTATCATCATTCTGTGAGAACAAATGCTATGGACACATTTCCTCCAACATACCGCTAATGACGACAACTGAAGTATTTACTCATCTCCGTAATCTAAAAAACAATAACTCATCAGGACTAGATGGAATTAGTAGTCGGATCCTTCGCCATGCTGCACCGGCGATCTGCTAGTCACTAACTTTTGTATATAATCAATGTCTAACCAGAGGTCACTTCCCATCAGCCTTTAAAATCGCTAAAGTGTATCCTCATTTAAAAGCTGGTCCTCTAGACGATCGTCTCATGAGTAATTATAGACCAATTTCCATATTATCCTCATTATCCAAACCGCTAGAAAAGCACATCCACAAAACAACACTAGATCACTTAGTTCGCCATAAACTGATAGTTGACAGTCAGTCAGGATTTCGGCCAAAATATTCTTGCCATACGGCACTAACAAACATGATAGAAAACTGGCATCAAAATATTAACAACAATACTCTATGTGGAGCGGTGTTTATAGACTTTAGGAAAGCATTCGATATGATAGAGCATACTATTCTAATTAAAAAACTAGAAACAATGAAAGCAAGTTTTAATATAGTGACATTAATAAAATCATTCTTATTAGACAGAAAGCAAGTAGTATCACACAATAAAGTTTTATCTCAAGCCATTACCATTAATATTGGAGTACCTCAGGGGTCTATTCTTGGCCCTCTATTATTTGCCATTTATATAAATGATCTTCCATTAAATCTGTCGTCGTCCTGCGATCTATTTGCTGATGACTGCACAGTATATACGAACGCTGTTGATCGTAATGTGCTAGAATTATCCTTGCAACAGGAAATAAATAGTGTAGTTAACTGGAGTCATGCAAACCGCATGCAAATTAACATTACTAAAACAAAGTCTATGTTAATAGGAACCAGGCAAAGACTTCACACTCTAAACTCGCAGAGAACTCTTCAGCTGCACATTGGCAGCACGCCTGTAGAAAGTGTCACCGAGCACAAGACACTGGGTGTTATCATAGATCAAAATCTAACTTTTAACTCACATGTTCATGCTCTAGTTAAACAAATAGCCAAAAAAGTATACCAACTTGCCAAAATTAGAAATTTCCTTGACGAAAACACAAGAAAGATATTCTATACTTCTCATATACAAACACATATTGATTACTGCTCCACAGTCTGGGATGGATGCTCCAAATCAATAACAAAACGCCTATATTCACTCCAGAAAAGGGCAGTGCGTTTAATTAATGGTGAAAAGCTTACCGACAATTCTAACCTATATAAACGTCTCCGGTTACTGCCACTCCACAAGCGCCTGCTTTTTAATAAGACCAAACTAATTCACAAAATCCTATTTCAAAATGCTCCAAGCTACCTTTGGCCATTGTTTAAATATAACGCTAGACATAGCGAACGACTAAATATACTTCATGTCCCTAAACCTAGGATAGACTTATATAAAACAAGCTTAGCATACTCTGCCGCTCAGTTGTGGAACAATCTTCCACAAGAAATCAAAGACACCACCAATCATGATTCATACATTCGCAACCTGTTTGAACACTACCTTAGTACAGACTACATGCCCCCATAACAAATAACACAAAAAAGACAATAATGGTAACTTATCTCAAACGACAACTAGCCAAAAAACATTCACTTATGTATGGCACGTTACACCCTCCTTAGGTATTTATAATGCCCATGTTAAACACTGCCTCAGTGAGTCATTTGTTATTGATTATTTTTCATGCGTTTTAATGTTCTTTTGTTGTCAAATGTTGTTTCATAAGTGATGTTGAATGAAAGAATGTATGAGAGGAAATAGAGAAGAAGGGCAGAATGTCAGACGGGTCTGCGTGCCCAATTCTTAACCCTTTGAAAATAAAGACTTATTATTATTATTATTATTATTATTAAGAAATGATTTGGAGAACTTGGTGACAACTGGTAAGATCGAGGGGAACAGACCAAGGGGAAGACCTAGAAACAAGTATCTGGATGGCTTGGCCTTGTGGCATGGTCGAGACAGAAACACGGAACTGATCCATGACTCTGTTGATCGAGTGAGATGGCAGAACATGACCGCCCACGCTTACCGGCATGGCACATGATGGATGGATATATATATATATATATATATAATATATATATATATATATATATATATATATATACATATATATATATATATATATATATATATATATATATATATATATATATATATATATATATATATATATATATGAACCACTCAACACTCAAGTTATTCGTGCAATAATCATGTTGTGGATAAGATGTATAATTATAATGGTATAATGGTAACATTTAGGCATAACACCGGCCTATTACCATGTCCAACTGCCAATAAGCCTCACGATGGTCGAATTTTTACCGATCAGCCTATAAATAACATCAAGAGTTCTCCACTATGAATAAAATAAATTCACCCTTGTACACTTCTTAAGTTGGGCATATGGTGATCAATCCATATTTGATAGATCAGTTGGCACTTGATGTGTGATGTGATCAATCCATATTTGATAGATCAGTTGGCACTCGATGTGTGATGTGATCAATCCATATTTGATAGATCAGTTGGCACTCGATGTGTGATGTGATCAATCCATATTTGATATATCAGTTGGCACTCGATGTGTGATGTGATCAATCCATATTTGATAGATCAGTTGGCACTTGATGCGTGATGTTATCAATCCATATTTGATAGATCAGTTGGCACTTGATGCGTGATGTGATCAATCCATATTTGATAGATCAGTTGGCACTCGATGTGTGATGTGATCAATTTCACGCCACAGCCTTGACTTCCCATGACATTTCGTGTACACAACTGTACACATTTTAGGCTGGGTCGACCTGGGAACACAGCTCATTTGTTTTTATTTATTCCTGCCTTGATGAGGGTTGGAACATATCACCACCGGCCCGGCAGGCACGCGTACTTGCTCTCCGACATTAATACTTACGATGTGTTAATGTACACTTCCTAATTCAGCGATGTACTATCATCATTTGTGTGCGGCGTGTTTTAATGATGTTCTGGACTGAAATTTCCAGTTATTGTCGAGTAGGTATTATGATTTAATTCCTGTTCTGTGTCTTTGGCGAGTGCTAATCAATATATTACTGTATTTCTTTAGCCGCAAATAGTTCGCATAAGATTAATCGTATTAGAATTTCATGTCTCGATGGTAGGATCTGTAGCAGAATGAGTTACGGTAAAATCTGAGTTACATAAACAATGTGGCAGAATGAGTTACAGTAACAATAGTTTAGAACAGAATGACTTACCTTAAAGATTATCCAGGAAATATTGCGTTATAGTAACAATTGACAGAATGAGGTACACCTAGGTTACAGAAAGAATGTGACAGATTTAGTTTCATTAACAACAGTTTAAGGCAGCATGTTTTCGAAACAACTATCTAAGACAGAGTAAATTACAGTAACAACTGCGACAGAATGAGTTACATTAACAATTATGCCAAAATGATTTAACATTACATTCGTGACAGATTGAGTTACAGTAAAGATGGTCACAACAAGAGGTATTGAAACACATGTAACAGAATTAGTAGTTGTAGTAACGACTGTGGCAGAATGAGGTAGTCTTACAACTGTGACAGAATGATTAAAATTGAGACAGAAAGTTTTAAACATTACAACTCTGATAGAATAATTAAACTTGAGACAGAAAATGTTAACATTACAACTGTTTCAGAATGAGTTAAAGTTACAACTGTGACAACAAGCATCTGTGCGTGAGGTCAAGACATAAATTTCTATTTCGGGACAGCAAAAGTTAATAACAACAGCCCCGAACGGCGCAGGATAAAGTAACGCATGTCTGGAATAGACCGAGTCAATGTTTATGCCACGTATCCTAGTTATCACTGGATTGTTCTGATATTTAAACAGCGAGCACCTGTCTTGATAACCTCTGACAGAGGTGCAGAATGTATTTCAGTCGTTATTTTATTAATTAACAGGTTCTGCTTGTTCTAAAGTAGAGCGCTGAGTGCATTCTGAAATGCACTCCCCCGTTGTTCACATCTAAATAAGGCTGGAAGGTAGAGCCATGTTGATAACACTGCTGAACTACACGAGTCGCGGTATCATTGCGGTTAATGTGCTTGCTTGCCCATAAATTGATCTGGGATTAATTCGCACAAGTCACTTTATTATATGCTAAATATATATTTATCATTATCATGTAACAGGTTGTTTACAGAACGTCGCTCTCATCACGACCCGCCAAAAAGTGTCTCAGTAATTTGCCAGCACCCCTAGCTCATGTAAGGTGTCTTCAATTCCCTGTGTTCATCTTCGTGACGATAGATCCCTGCCTTTCCTTCCACAAAAACACTTTCTATCAGTCTTCATTCCAAACTACGTTTAATATGGTATAATGCAGTTTTCTTTGATATCCAAATATTATGGAATGTTAGTATTTTTCTTATTTTGGTTCACGCTATTCTAAGAATATGTCTGTAACATCTAAATTATAAAGTTCAGGTTGATTTTTTTCTTCAGCGATTTGGAAATGGTCCACGACATACATTCGTGTGTTGCCAAGAGAAAATACTCTCAACAATGTTGCTCTAATTTGTTTCCTGGTGTTGTCACATATGTCTACAATACTCTTCATAGAAACGTTTATGTATTTTCCATTTATTTACAAGTTGGAGTACTGTTACTGTAGTGCCGGTTCACCTGGCGTCTTATAAAGTACTGTGTATGAGTTTGTAATTTCTTCGCAGAAACTTAGAATAACGTATATTTGTATCACGTTTACCACCACATACAACTATTGTCAACATTGTTCTGGTGTGTAACAGAGGAATGTTTTACTCATCACGTTCTCATTCGAAAAGGGTTTACTTGTATGGATATTTGCTCGCGTCGTTATTTTTTCGTTTGCTCGCATTGACTCGAGCGTAGATTGATTTTTACGTGTGGGTTAGCTTTCCCTACTACTAATGTCCCTCGCCATCAGACACACCCACTTTGACTTCTGAGGTACTTGTAATATACGTTCTTAAGTCAAGGACAAAAAGTCAACATTTTAGTCCAACTGACCGGTATAGAAGTTGAAGCCGCTTCCTTGTCATCCCCGCAAGTTTAAGAGCAAGCGCTCTTATCAATTTGGCCGTGCTGACCTCTATGAGGATGTTTATTGAAGACACACATTATGAAGATCTTTACACTTGACCTTCCTAGATGAGAATGTTTACCCATGAGGTTCCCAGATGAGAATGTTTACCCATGACGTTCCTAGATGAGAATGTTTACCCATGACGTTCCTGGATGAGAATGTTTACCCATGACGTTCCAAGATGAGAATGTTTACCATTGACTTTCCCAGATGAGAATGTTTACCCATGATGTTCCCAGATGAGAATGTTTACCCATGACGTTCCTAGATGAGAATGTTTACCCATGAAGTTCCTAGATGAGAATGTTTACCCATGACGTTCCTAGATGAGAATGTTTACCCATGACGTTCCAAGATGAGAATGTTTACCATTGACTTTCCCAGATGAGAATGTTTACCCATGATGTTCCCAGATGAGAATGTTTACCCATGACGTTCCTAGATGAGAATGTTTACCCATGACGTTCCAAGATGAGAATGTTTACCATTGACTTTCCCAGATGAGAATGTTTACCTATGACGTTCCTAGATGAGAATGTTTACCCATGACGTTCCTAGATGAGAATGTTTACCCATGACGTTCCAAGATGAGAATGTTTACCATTGACTTTCCCAGATGAGAATGTTTACCCATGATGTTCCTAGATGAGAATGTTTACCCATGACGTTCCTAGATAAGAATGTTTACCCATGACGTTCCTAGATGAGAATGTTTACCCATGACGTTCCAAGATGAGAATGTTTACCATTGACTTTCCCAGATGAGAATGTTTACCCATGATGTTCCCAGATGAGAATGTTTACCCATGACGTTCCTAGATGAGAATGTTTACCCATGACGTTCCTAGATGAGAATGTTTACCCATGACGTTCCTAGATGAGAATGTTTACCCATGACGTTCCAAGATGAGAATGTTTACCTTTGACTTTCCCAGATGAGAATGTTTACCCATGATGTTCCCAGATGAGAATGTTTACCCATGAAGTTCCCAGATGAGAATGTTTACCAATGACGTTCCTAGATGAGAATGTTTACCCATGATGTTCCTAGATGAGAATGTTTACCCATGACGTTCCTAGATGAGAATGTTTACCCATGACGTTCCTAGATGAAAATGTTTATCCATGACGTTCCAAGATGAGAATGTTTACCCATGACGTTCCTAGATGAGAATTTTTACCCATAACGTTCCTAGATGAGAATGTTTACCCATGACGTTCCTAGATGAGAATGTTACCCATGACGTTTCTAGATGAGAATGTTTACCATTGACGTTCCTAGATGAGAATGTTTACCCATGACGTTCCTAGATGAGAATGTTTACCATTGACGTTCCCATTTGAGAATGTTTACCCATGACGTTCCCATGCAAGAATCTTTACTCGCGACGTACCCATGTGAGAATTTCTGCTCGTGAAGTTCATAGATCATAAGATACTCAAGATGTTCCCAAATGAATATGTTTATTCAAGATGTTCTCAGATGAAAATTTTTACTCTAGATGTTCCCAAATAAAAATGTTTACTCAAGGTGTTCACAGATGATAATGTTTATTCATGACGTTCCCAAATGAAAATGTTTACATTTAAGATACCTGGCCTAGGTAGTTACTCCTGATACACCCAGGCCTGAACCAGGTAGAATGCCCCGTGATGATATTGTTGGCTGGTGCCACGCATTCAATGAGGGTCGCTTAAAGACGCTTAAAAGTCGACATTGTCGACTTCATTGCATCGGATTTTATCCCATAAGGCTCAGTCTCTTTCCGCAGCGCGGAAAGCATCGCACAAAGCACGAACTCCGTAGCTCCAGCGATGACCCCAAGGAGCCTCCGAAAAAAATGCACTCGCGAACCGAATGACGCGGCCCGGAATTGAACCCACAACCTTCGGGGCCCGAGTCTGACGGCTTGACCAATGAATGGGACTAACAGCAAGTAACAGACTGTTGTGTTTGGGGTATTCGTGAGAAATTCGTCATACGCAAAATAAACTATACACAGAGCAGGGAAAGCAGCGTTGAGAGAATCACAGAAACCTTTAATACATCACTGTGAAATAGATTTGTTTAAATGCCGGGTTAGAAACATGTAGTCTGGGATCTGCACTCAGTGGCGTTTATTTATAGCAGTAACTGCACAGCTTAGATTGTATTAACTCTCGTCTTTATGCCAGATATTACGAGGCAAAGGACCGTGTTCACCCCATGAAGCGTGGATATATGGTGCTGCTACATATTTGTATAGGCTGGTCAGTGAATTGGTCAGTATCACGCCGACCGCCCTTTTATCCCCAGAACATGTCCCGGTACACATGTTAGGCTGGGTCGACTTGGGCGCCCAGGTCAGTGTATACAATAATGTCCATCTCCGTACATTCCACACAGCGGTCAGTTGGACTTCAACGTTAACAGGTTACAATGGCAAACTACTAAACGTAACATTGCCAGGTAAGTCACAAACAGCCAACAGCTGTGCGGGTGATTGCGACGTTCTGCATGACCACATGACTACTCGACCTTCCGGCAGTCAAGCGCGCT
This sequence comes from Cepaea nemoralis, assembly GCA_014155875.1. NCBI lineage: Eukaryota > Metazoa > Mollusca > Gastropoda > Stylommatophora > Helicidae > Cepaea > Cepaea nemoralis. The sequence continues at coordinate 338,981 of JACEFZ010024953.1, read as the reverse complement.
AGCCACTGCGCCACCGAGGGCCCATACAAGAAATGAACAGATAAAGGTAGTACCATAGCACGTACTGCCGTCGGAGCGTTAAATGTGCTAGTCACAACGCTCCCGCGGTCCCCATCCAAGATATGAACAGATAAAGGTAGTCCCATAGCACGTACTGCCGTTGGAGCGTTAAATGTGCTAGCCACTGCGCTCCCGCGGGCCTGTACAAGAAAATATGAACAGATAAAGGTAGTCCCATAGCACGTACTGCCGTTGGAGCATTAAATGTGCTAGCCACTGCGCTCCCGCGGGCCTGTACAAGAAAATATGAACAGATAAAGGTAGTCCCATAGCACGTACTGCCGTTGGAGCGTTAAATGTGCTAGCCATTGCTCTCCCGCGGTCCCCATCCAAGATATGAACAGACAAAGGTAGTCCCATAGCACGTACTGTCGTTGTGGTGTGAAGTGTGAGGCCTTCACATATATTCTACGTCATGGTATTTTGGATGGGATGGTCAGTTCTCTTCCACGACGCCTTTCTTTCCCAGACAATGGTAAACATTGCCTGGTATGAGGCAGGGTAAACTCCAGGACCGTACTGGTCAGAGAAAATAATGCTGCCGTCACTGGGGATTGAATCAGAACCATTTCTTGGACAGGCAAGCGTTCTAACCACTATGCTCTTATACAAAATATAAGTGTATCGCAATCAATGTGCACGCTTAAGACACACAAAAATATGTCACTTAAAGTGGTACTCATTTTTATCCCGTGTTCTTTTATTATGATATAACGTGGAGAACAAACAACTAGACTTGATCGACGCTCATGGAAGCATAGAAAGGTTTTCTCAGCAATTGTTGTTTCTTATTGTTACAGGTCCTTACAATATTCAGCATTCTACGTCAGTCTACAGAATAATCTGTTCATTTTGTATTGTTTGAAAGTGGGTCATGGTAGAATAGTGGTTAGTGCCCTCGCTTACCAAGATAATGGGCCGGGTTTAATACCCGCACATCTCAGAAGAATATTTGCGATCGACGAATATTCATAAAATAAGTGCTGGATAATTGTTCAGAATATTCTAGCAATTATTCGGCAAGGAAGGCTACGACAAAGAGATCTCTCACTCCATCTCATTATACTGCGACCAGAAAACGTGAAGGTCTAATACTTCAAAGTCCCCAACATCTGCTATGGGTCAATCCCATCATTTTCATGGAAGAGCACTAAACTCTGTTGTGGTGCTCATTCATGCATTATTCTTCTTACAGGTGGCGTGGGCGGTCATGTTTCGCCATCTCACACGATCACCAGAGTCGTGGATCAGCTGTGTGCGTCCCAACAATGCCATGTGGTCAAGCCATCCAGATATTTACTTCTCTACCTTCCCCTTGTTCTTTTCCCCTCAATCTTGCCAGTTGTCAAAAGTTATCTATTTTATTTCTTCTCAGAACGTGCCTAAATAATGTGACTGTCTATGTCTAATTTCTCTAATCAATTTGAAGTTTGCATTTATCTCTTGTCGGACTTGCTCATTGGTTTTTCTGTCTGTCCATGGTATTCTTTACATTTTCCTCAGAAACGACATCTCCACTGCCATTAGATGTTTTTCAGCTTGTCTGCTCATTGTCCACGTTTCACATCCATACAAAAGTGCAGGAAACTAGGGTTGTCGCTTTAAAGTCGCTTAAAACTGACAGGGTCGACTTCATTGCACCGGGATTTTTATCCCATATGGCTTGGTCTCTTTCCGCAGAAAGTGTCGCACAGAGCACGAACTCAATAGCTCTAGCGACGACCCACAGGGGTCTCCGAAAATTTTCACTCGTGAACCGAAGGACGCGGCCTGGAATTGAACCCGCAACCTTCGGAGCCCGAGTCAAACGGCTTGACCACTTCGCCAGGGAAACTCAACTAGGGTTGTTCTGAGCTTGACCACCTGAACTACAATGGCTATAAATATGATCAAAAATTGCCATGTCAGATAATTAACGACACTTTGTATTTAGTCGCAGAGGGGTTATTCGTCCTAAATATCTATGACGACACTGCTACGATGTTAAATCTAGTAAAAGGACAAGGCAAGGGTGAAGCATGCATGGGATCCTTGTACACTACCCAAAACTTACAGGCGTACACCACGTATGTGTACGATATATTTGGATATCTTTCCTTTCACTAACAAGTACACCATACGTTCTTCTTCACCTTCACCGTACACCAGACGGAAATATAAATGAACAGTAGTCAACATGAGCTTGTTGACATGTAGCGGGTGTAAGGCCTACGCCGTAGGCAAAACTAGTTTTCTGCGCGTCATCATGAAGCGTGCTGTGTTGCACCTTTCTTCAAGCTGTTGATTCGGTGCATCCGACTTCGACAAGCGTTTTTCGGGTTTTCTTTCCTTAGCCTTTGGTTGCCCTCAGTCTACCTACAGACACCACAATTTTATTTATGTTTTTATTTTCCAGGTTCGGCGTTCGATATTAGCAACAATTTTCAACCATCCCGTGTCGTATGCAAATAATAGAGGAAATTGAGTGTAAAGATTTAGACGTTCACACTTAACCAAGTACGAAAGGTCAGAATCTACTCCGCGTTCGATTAAATCAAAACACATTCGTTCACTCTGTGCTACTTTCAAGGACAGATTTGTAGTTACGTTTTAAAACAGCACACTTTCCTCTGGCGGGTTACCTACATTGTAGGTTTTCTCTCACTTCACCAATACGCGCGTTCACACGTGTGGGCCCATTTTCTCGGCCTCTGATCCCAATGATTGACACTGATATACAAACAAGACTGTGACGTTATACATTTACCTAATATATATAGAGAGAAAAATCAAATAAGCCTCGAATTCGGACTGACTTATTTGGACAACGATCTTGGAACGTTAAAGGATTTTTGAGATTTGGAGCATGGAATGTACGGACACTATATCGAGCTGGAGTCGCCGAAAAACTAACCCGGGAGCTGATTAAATATCAAATGTATATAACAGCAATTCAAGAAATAAGGTGGCCAGGAGAGGGTACTTTAGAGCAAAATGGAATGATTATAATATATGGAGGAAACACCCAAAATAAACATGAATTAGGAACAGGATTTGTCATCAAAAAAGAGTTATGGGGGAACATTCTAAACTTTAAAGCTGTTAATGACAGGATTAGTAAATTACGAATAAAAGGTAAATGGAAAAATATAACGATGATTAATGTACATGCACCTACTGAAGAGAAAGAAGATGATATTAAAGAAGACTTTTATAATGATCTGGAAGATGTCATAGAAGAAACCCCCAAACAGGACATCCTGATTGTGCTGGGAGACTTCAATACAAAAATAGGTAGAGAGCAAACCCATAAAAAAGTTTCCGGTATGGAATGCCAGCATACAACTTCAAATGACAATGAATGGAGATTCATCTACCTGGCAGAAGCCAAAGGACTGCAGATCAGCAGTACCAGACTGCAAAGAAAGGATATACATAAACAAACTTGGAAATCATGTGACAAGAGAACCTATAATCAAATAGATCACATTTTAATTAACAACAAAAATGCATCAAACATACAACAAGTTAGAAGTTATAGAGGAGCTGAGTGCCACAGCGACCACTTCCTCGTTGGAGCAAAATTTAAAATAAAACTTAAGAGAGCTTTCTATGCTAAACTACAAAGGTTACACCCAACATATAACAGAGAAAAACTACAAGAAAGTACAGTCAAAGAGAAATTTGCAATGAAATAAAATGTAAACTTGAAATTCTACAAAACCCGTTGGAGGAAAGCGTTGACCAAACTTGGTTGAACATCAAGAATACAATTCAAACTACCGCAGAAGAATGTCTCGGTGTGTTAACCACGCATAGAAAGAACAGATGGTTCAATCAAAAATGTGAAGAAGCAGTCATTAGGAAAAAGAATGCCAGACAGTTGTGGTTAAATGACATCAACAACATCCAAAATGAAGAGCAATATAGAACTGAATGTAAAGAGGCTACAAAAATAGTTCGGCAGCAGAAGCGAGAATATATGAGCAATATAATCAAAGATATGGAAACTAATCACCAGAAAAACGAATCCAGAAAGTTTTTTAAAGAACTGAAGTCAATGAAACGAGGGCACCAACACAACACATATGGCTTAAAAGACAAATATGGGAATATGATAAATACCAGTGAGGAAATGTGTAACACATGGAAAGAATACTTTGTTGAATTACTAAATTGTGAAGCTCCAGGTAACACTTTCCCATAGGAAGCGGTTCTAACGTGTGAACCACAAATTGAAGAACCTGTTTTTGAAGAAATCCTATATGTAATAACAAGACTTAAAAACAATAAGGCAACTAGGGCTGATGGAATTGCTGCTGAATGTATAAAAGCAGGCGGCCATGCATTACATCTAAAGCTATACGAACTAATAATAAAAATCTGGAGGACAGAAGAATTATCCCATGACTGGAAAGAGTCATTAGTGATACCTATCTTTAAGAAAGGAGACAAGTTCCAATTTGAAAATTATAGAGGAATATCACTCCCGTCCACAAGCTATAAGATACTATCCGCGGTATTTCTACATAGACTAAAACCATATTCAGAAGACATACTAGGTGACTACCAGGCGGGTTTCAGACAAAACAGATCAACAATCGATCAGATATTTATCTTACGACAAATAGCCGAGAAAAGTTGGATATATAAAAGCGATCTCCATAACTTTTTTGTGGATTTTAAAAAGGCTTATGATAGTGTCCATAGGAATAGCATATGGAATGCTATGCAGGAATTTGGAATACCAAGGAAGTTAATCAACATGACCAGACTATGCATGGAAGATACTTATAATATAGTACCTTATAAAGGCAGGAAATCAGACCCTTTCCAAATAACATCTGACTTGAAACAGGGTGATGCACTATCGCCGCTCCTTTTCAATTTGGCTCTAGAGAAAGTTGTAAGGAAGGTAAAGGAGGAATGTGCTATTGGAGGAACATCCAGACTGCTTGGTTATGCAGATGATATAGATATTATAGGGGAAAATGAACAAAAGACATTGGAAATATTGACTCACTTAAAGGAAAAAGCTCAACAATTGGGGCTGGTTATCAACCAAGATAAGACAGAATATATGGTAATTTCAAGAGAAGGATCGGCTAAAAACTCAGGCCACATACAAATAGATAATATGACCATTAAAAGAACGGAAACATACAAATACCTGGGTACAATCTTCAACTGCTCCAACATAATAAGGGAAGAAATACAAGCTAGAATCAACTCTGGAAATAAGATATACTATGCACTACAACATCTGCTAAAATCAAATGCGCTATCTCGTAACACCAAGATCACAATATACAAAACACTGATTAGACCAGTTGTGCTGTATGGCTCTGAAACCTGGAGTACAACTAAAGGAGACGAAGCCTTGTTACAAACCTTTGAGAACAAAGTCTTAAGACGCATCTTTGGGCCCATTAGGGATACACAAAGTGGAGAGTGGAAAAGAAGAAGCAACAAAGACATTTATGATCTGTTTAAGTCCCCGCTAATCACTGGTATCATGAAGGCTAATAGACTGCAAGGGCTGGGGCATATAGAAAGAATGGAAGATAATAGGGAAACAAAACTCGCTTACACTCAGGAAATAAATGACCGTAGACCCCGAGGTAGACCAAGGAGACGGTGGAGAGATAATATACATACAGACGTACAAGCACTTGGAATCAGCGACTGGCAAGAGAAGGTCAACCAGAGAGACGAATGGAGACGGCTTGTATCTGCAGCAAAGAACCTCAATGGCTCGGAATGCTGAAGAAGAAGAATGTTATTGTTAGTTCCTGGGAAATTATTAAACAATGTCAATCTGCAGAGGTTAAGGGATGAAATTCGCAAATAATTAAAGGATGAACAGTTACTGCAATTACCTGATATCCATATGACGCATAATAATAAAACGAAGCACTGAAATGAATTCGCCTCTTTATACCGGATTTGTGACTATGAAAATCTGTTGACTAGCATTAATGGAATTCTCTTCAGAAATTGATGAGGCACTATGGGATCCCACAGAAGACTATTAATTTAATAAATGCAATATATGAAAATTGAAATGCAGAGTGTTTCCATTGGAAAATAATAGAAACATTTGAAGTGTGGAAAGAAGTTCTAAAGTGATGCCGTTTGTCATTTTCATTATTCTTACTGATGACTGGACTATGACGATAATAATAACTACTACAAGAAAAGGAATTCAGTGGACTCTGACAAGTAGCATGATCATATACACTTCGCTGGCGACATTGCACTTCTGTCCCACTCACCTCTTTGTCTTGTTCTTCTTCAGCGATAACCGTTTGTTCAGCGTCTATCCCAGCATGGGTCAAGCACAAGACAGTTCGCGTGAGGTTGTCACTGGTCCCCAGAGTTTGTCTCGAAGGGTCACGCTTTGGACCATATTTGTCACAAACACGAAGTCAAAGGCAAAATAAATGAGACACACTTGATGGATATGTAATATCATCATCATCCAGTTCCTGGTCGGCTGGCGTGGGCGATCATGCCTCTCCATAAATTGCAATCTCCAACGGCATGGATCAAATATTGTAACTGTCCTAGCACTCATTTAATCCAAAATTACGCCAACTACCTTTTGTAGTCCTTCCTTTATGAGTAAATAATTCTATACCTATCTAAATATTTTTTTCCCAGCACCTGGCCATCGCATTTCACTAATCCCTAGTATAGTTATCTTCATTGTTTCCATTTCTTTCTTGGAATTATCTAATTTTCCAGTCTGGCTAAGTGTTCTGACATTCCATGTACCAACACTCAGTGTATATGTAACATTTAATTTGCATACAGTTGCTTGACGACGATCGGATATCACCTGTAGCACATGATGCTTTCTACCGAGCGAGGAGACTCCACTGGTAGCCCCATTAACTTCGTTATCTTTATCGATTTCATTTACAGGCATGGTTTTATTGGGAACATTCAACGGTGGGGGAGGGATTATATGTGGCGCCTCGTACCAACCGATGGCTACTTCATATAGATTTGACGCATTTTATAGATATAGCTGCCCCATCAACTAACTCTCCTCCTCTCAGTGACCACCGCAATATAGGAGGACTAACGTGGTATAATAGTCACTAATGGGGAGTTTTTGGGGAGAACTAAACACATTCAGAAAAACAGACTGGCGCCCGACAGGACAAACATTTCGAAAACCGTTTGATATAAACAGACAACCTTTTCCCTAGAATGTAGACAGCAAGAGAAATACAGGGAGACCTACAACGCACGGAGAAGAGGATTAGAGACGCAGATTAACATGAGAAAAACATGGTGAGAGCTGCAGTACATGGCACAAGATGGGAGTGTTTGACATGAGTTGACTGAGGGACTTCACTTCCAATGGGAATGAAAGGCAGAACAAGAAAAGACCCCAAACAAATTACATTATTGTATTCTCTAGTTTTATAATTGTAAGGTTCGCCCGTTGTTTCCACTTCCAATGTTTAAATTATGGCATTCAGCCACTAGCTTGATGATGCTTGAAAATAATACACTTCACCCATGTGATAGCCAAGGATTGTTTACCTGTACCGTAAACATTGTGAACAATATTTTCATTTCGCCGAGAAAATAATATGGGAATGTGGTAAATATTACAACCCAAAATAGTATCTATCTATCTATCTATCTATCTATCTATCTATCTATCTATCTATCTATCTATCTATCTATCTATCTATCTGTCTGTCTGTCTGTCTGTTTGTCTGTTTACATCCATCCACCCATCCATCCATCCATCTATCTATCTATCTATCTATCTATCTATCTATCTATCTATCTATCTATCTATCTATCTATCTATCTATCTATCTATCTATCTTTCTGTCTATCTATCTATCTATCTATCTATCTATCTATCTATCTATCTATCTATTTACCTACCTACCTACCTGTCTATCTATCTATCTATCTATCTATCTATCTATCTATCTATCTGTATATCTGTCTGTCTGTCTGTCTGTCTGTTAACATCCATCCATCCATCCATCTATCTATCTATCTATCTATCTATCTATCTATCTATCTATCTATCTATCTTCTCTCTTTCTCTCTCTCTCTCGCTCTCTCTCTCTCTCTTTCTCTTCTCTCCTCTCTTTCTCTCTCTCTCTCTCTCTCTCTCTCTCTCTCTCTCTCTCTCTCTCTCTCTCTCTCTCTCTCGCATTATTCCTCCTATATACGCACCTAATGTGAGTGATATCCTCTCTGAGCTGCATTATTCCTCCTATATACGCACCTAACGTGAATGCATTCCCTAGGAGTAATGAACTGCTTTCTGCTGTGAGGTAACACTTTTCTTTGACATAACAATTTTTTTTTTCCCTTCATAGTACCGGAAAGTCTTCTTTTGTTCTATTCTCTATTACTGCAATGTCCAACAGTTGTTGCATATCTTTTTTGTGATTTCAGCTTTCAGAACTGTATGATCTGCATAACGAAGATTATTTATGTTATAACATCCAACTTATTTTCCTCGTGCATGGACGAGACAGGTGCACACTGAGCTGATCCACGGCTCTGGTGATCGAGTGAAGTGGCGAGTCATTACCGCCCACGCTTTCCGGCATGGCACATGATTGATTTATTGAATTATTATTTCGCTATACACACAGCAAAGATCCGATGATATAACACATCCTTGTCTTACTCCTTGCCTTATCTGTTCGTAATTGCCAACTGTAAATCCCATTTTAACCGTGGCTACTTGATTCCAGCAATTTTTTAATTTTTTTTAATTGTTATTCTTAGATCGTTCCCATAAATTTTAATGTCCTTCAACATTTTTATCATTTCATCATTATTTACTTTATCGAATGCTTTGGTTTAATCTATAAAGTACAAATATAGCTATTTTGTGTCTCACGGCTATTAGTGTTCGTAATGCACATACAGTGTGTATTTTTAATGACTGTTGGGTTTTTGAAAATATTGCCGTTCCAAGTGTTGTATACAACCTCTGTGGAGTTCATGCAACATAAAAGGTAAATAAAAAACTTGAAACGGCAATATTTTCAAAAACCCACAGTCATTAAATATACACCTTATGTTACATTATTTGTGCCCCTGTTTTATTCCATATTGCTTTTCACTAATGTATATCTTTATTTTTCTTCTTTTTTCCCCCATCATATTAGGAGCGTTCATTTGAAATCCGTTCGTGCCGCACCGCGTGTAATTGCGTAGGTTGAACATGATCATGTCATAGTCATGTGATAAGTACTGACCATTGAATAAAAGAGTAAGTGCTTATCGTCCCAAGATGCATAGGTTCTGTTTCTGACCGTTGAGAAAATTGCCGGGTTGATCCAAAATCCGCCCAAAGAAGCTCATAGAGCGGTGATTCAGTTTTTTTTCATTTGAAGGATGTCGACCAGTGGACCTTCATCGAAGAATGCGGGCAGCGTTCGGTAACAAATGTGTGTCGAAGACAACAGTGACAGGCTGGGCACGAATGTGTTGGAAAGGACGTCAGTTCACGACATACCTTCGACGGCCGGGTCAAGCTCATATTGTTGCAACAGAAAAAAACCATCGCCAAAATTGATGCAGCAGTACAGATGAACCGTTGTCGAAGCATACGTTCGCTAACGAAAGAATTTGATGTGTCAATTGGGACAATTCAAAAGGTCGTTCGTAAGAAACTGCAATGGCTGCGTGGTCTCGAGGTATGGTGTCCGCCTCGAGTGCTGGAGGTCCCGGGTTCAAGCACCGATAAGGACCGGGATTTATTTCTAGTGGACTTCTAGTAATAAAATTTCCCCTGGTTCTCTGGGTAGTGAGATCAGACGTCCGTGTGTATTGTTGCGCACGTAAAAAATCCCTTGGCAGTTGGAAATCGAAAAAGAGTAGCCTAACGGTGCTGCACGGGCAAAGTATTGAGTTAAAAATCTACCCAAAGTATTTCAGGATCCTCGCCGGTGCTACATAGTTCTTGCATTGAGCTGAGTTTCTCCAGACTCAGGTTTGAGTTAGGAGGAAAATGAAGCACTTATGGGTTACACCCATGTGCCGTGATGTTGATCCATCGACTAAACTAAACTAAACTAAAGAAACTGCAATATCGGAAGGTGTGTTTACAATGGGTACTATGGATGTTGACCGACAACCAAAAAGAGGAACGCATGAGATGGTGTTTGAACCACTTGCTGCTTTACAGAGTAGATGGTGATGCATTTCTCTTTTGTATAGTGGATGCGATGAATCATGGTGTCACCACTTTGAGCCGAGCAGCAAAAGAGAGAGCATGCAATGGGGACATGCTGGATCATCAAAAGCCAAAAAATTAAAGTTACAGGTTTCCGCTGGTAAGGTTATGCTGAGTACATGTTTTTGACCATGAAGGGCTATTGTTGGCTGTACTTTAAAGAACCTGGTGTCAACATCAACTCTACCCACTACTTGCAAACACTAGACGAGCTGCAAAAAGCCGTCAAGAATAAACGACCCGGCATGCTTTCTCGTGGTGTGATTTTGTTGCACGATAATGCTCGTCCGCAGTGTTGCAAAGATTGTGCAGGAAGCATTAGCTTGGAAAGAAGCGGGAAATTCTGCAACATCCAGCATATAGTCCTAATTTGTTACCATGTGATTTTCATTTGTTCGGATCTCTTAAAAAAGCTCTCAAGGGGGCAACGATTTCACACAGATGCAGACGTAATGAACGCGGTAAACACTTGGTTCAGTGAGCAACCACAATCCGTTTTTGCGGATGGCATTCGTCGCCTACCTTAGCAATGGGATGCTTGCCTGAATGCCTACGGCGGCTTCTTCTGACCAACCCATGGTGCATAATTCATTCAAAATTAATGCTTTGTTTAATTCTACCACATCTGTTAATGTTTCTTTTATGCTGTTGTAATAAAGCCATCGGAATGGGTTTCAAATTCACGACCCTTATACTTCTGAGTAGGAGTTTGATATTATTGTTTATGAGACTGAATGTACGAAATGTTCGGCATTTCATTGTTTCTTGTTTCCTGGGTACAGCTAGTGATACAGATTGTCAGCCTATCATTCAACGGTTTTTTGCTTACATTTCTGTGCCGAATTCTCCCAGTACTTCTAGTTCTTCTACTGTGATTTCATTTCACTAGGCTGTTTTTCATTTCCTCATATGTTTGATGTTATCGGCTACTGTTTCTTTCATTTTAGAAAGACCTTCTATGTTATTTTCTTCTGATAATTCTGCTCTTTACCCATAATATAACTGTCTAGTGTATTCATCAATATTTCTTTTTTATTATAGCTTCCATTAAACCCCGCCTGTCTTTGCTTTCAGTCATCCTCCTTCAACCTCATTTCAACAACGTTATCAAGCGTCTACTATCCAGACATATCACGTGCCTGTTCTAAAACTTCATTGTGATTTTGCCATCAGTAGCTTAATACTGGTGTGGTGCCCCCCGTGGCCCTTGACAGTCCTTACCGGATGATGATACGACAGCCATTAACGTGATCTCTTAATTTAGTCTGTTTTAAATCATGACAATTTGAGAAGACAATGTGGTGATTTCCCCTTGATGTCCACATTTATGTGGGGTTGCGTCACCTCTGCATTTGACAGCAATTTCCGACTGTCAGGACAAGCAAGTGTCCGGTTCTGCTCATCTACGGAGTTTTCCACTTATTGCGGTGGATATTCGGTCTCCAGAGCTGCGTTTTCCACACTCTTGTATGTTTTCCGTCATCTAACGATTCGAGTAGCAGTTGGGATTGTCTTTTCTTATGAATTATGAGACCATGATGACATTTCTCAAACTCTCCAATACTTTAAGTGTGTCACATTATTATTATTATTATTATATTATTATTATTATATATATATATATATATATATATATATATATATATATATATATATATATATATATATATACACTGCGTGTACGCCGGCTCCGTGGCGAAGGTATTACGGACGCAGATCGTAATCCCGCACACCTGCGTTCGTAACACAGCCGCGGGTGATGTGGCAGAAGACCGTCCTTGCGTTGTTTTTTTTACGAAATGGTGTGGGTACCAGTCGTTCAGAAAGCAATGACAAACTACTGATCGTAAAATTGCCAAGATATCACAACAGCAAAAAATGCTGACGTTGACTGCGACGTCATGAAAAGGATATGCAACTAACTTAACATACGCGTATCAATCTGCATAGTGACCTTGTGGGTTCAGACTATATTTCCAAGAACCGATACACATTTCTCTTCCCACGTATAACTAACGGTATCAATGAGATTGTTTTTTTTTTGGCTGGCTTTAACCTCAACCTTAGTTCATATACGTGCTACTACTTCTAGTAGCACTGGACTGAATTTTTGCGTGTGAATTAGCTTCCTATATTGTCAGTGTCCCTTGTCATCAGACGAACTTACTCCAACTACTGAGGTATTTGTAATTTACGTCCCGAAGTCAAGTACACTTGCTTGCTTGCTTGTGTTCGCTGGCTGTGAACTCCAGCGCGAAGCCCTGTATGTCGGATGAAGACATCCTGTTGTCCAACATCAGTGTGATGTCATACAGGTCCTGAGGTTTGCGTGAGTATCCGTTGTCCCATGTCTGGCTTATTGGTGTGCAGACTGGTGGTTCCTCGCCTTGCGGGCAGACACTCTCCGACTTCGGAGGAATCAATGATCCTACTGACTTTAGCCAGGACCCCAAAGGGACCTGTTGCCCAGACGCTCGGGCTCTGGTGCCTTGGAAACACCTCTGCCTCCCAGTCAAGTACACGAAGTCAACATTATAGTACAACTGACCGGCGTAGGGGTTGTAACCGCTACCTCGGTATCAGCATACAGGAAGTTTAAGAGAGAGAGAAAGAGAGAGAGAGCGAGCGCGGTCTTATTCATTCGGCCATGCTGACCTCTCTAAAAAAAATAAAAAAAAACTAAATGTACATTGTTTAGCAGAAATCTATTATGCTTTATTGTTTGAGCTCGTGGAATTTGCGCATAAATCATCGTTGCCATCTGGGGACTGTCAGCGAGGGGCAATCAGATCTAGTGTTCTCATTCTACGAGCCAGGCTGGGCACGTTTTCTCCTACACATTTTCAGGGCAAACAAACAGTTCTTTTAAAGACCAGATGGTTGGAGATCAGAGTTGACATAACTTACATCACATCAAATAAAGTATAATTATATTTCCTCTTGTAAACACGCCGTATAATTTACATAGCATTATATAAATATCACTGCTTTTGCTGTTTCATAGATATTACAAAATGTGTATAGTATAACGCAATTGACTTTCCGTTTCTACTTATATAAAAGCTGTGTGGCCATAGAATGACAGCCTTAGTTAAGTTATCCCCCGAGATTTAAAATATAAAATCACTATTTAGCTCATTTGTAAGAGTTAGCGGTTGACATTTTCATTCACTGCATCATTAAATGAAGGTGTTTCAATTCGTGTTATAGAAACCTGGCCGAGATCTCAGCTTGATGAATACGTGCCGACCTCGCCTATGTTTGAAAGATACATGATGGTCTAGTCTATGTTTATGTGATGATCTCATTCCATCTAAGTAGACACGTGGTCACCTGATCTCCATTTAAAGGTTACTTGCTGGTCGTCTCGGTATTTCCTACATCACCATTACACATCCTAGATGTAATAGGCATACATCTAGCTACTGAACTTTCATTTGCCAATACATCTCAATAGGTTTCTCTCCCTTGGCTTCTCAGCATATATGAGAAGAAGAACGGAAACCCGTATCCCCATGATGCATGTTACTGATGTGCACACATATGTGTACTCATTGTGTGGTTTTATTTATGTACCCCATCATTTTACATAGATTCCTGGTTTTTCCCTTTAAAATATTTTATACACTGACTACCGGAGATGTACATGGCAACGATGATCCTCCTATCACTGTAGAGGTTTCCCCCTTTTGTCCGTAGACCTAGTTGACTTTATGGGCTCTTCGCGTTTGGCCACTACGACACCCCTATTACACTGTTGTTATTTATATCCTTCGTTGTGACCACAGTGTCACATTTTTGTCTAGTGTTTGAAACTACCAGGGAATGCGTACCAAACAAACAAAAATAATAATAATAACTCGCAAAGCGTATAAAACAGCTGGATACTTGTGTATAGTATTAATGCTAATCTTACGGCAGGTGTTCCCGTAGGAGTGTGAGATTTGTCTTCAAATATTCTAGGTAACCATTATACTGGGGTAGGATAACAAGTTCTGTGTGTTGGTACCTTTCTTTTCCAATCTGGTAGCTATTTTATGAAGCTGGGTCGATTATAGAGCCGTTTTGGTAAGAAGAAAACACATTGCTACTTCTGGGGATTGGACTGAGACCGCTGTCTTGATGCACAAGCTCATTTAACATGATGCAACTACGGCTTCTTGTGTAATGTTAAAAGTTAGTTGCATATCCTTTACAGTCAATCCCAGCATTTTTTGGCTGTTTGTGATTTATTGGCAAGTTTACGCTTCAGTAGTTTGCCATTGCTTTCTGAACGACCGGCACTCATACCTCTTATATCATCTCATCTTATTCGTCTAGTACCTTGCTGTGTCGAGATGAAGTATAAATAGCGGGAGAGTGTCAATGTATGGGCTTCATGTATCATACCATTGTATGGAAATACCAACGCAAGGCGGTCCTGCTGCCAAATTGCCCGCAGCTGTGTTTCGAACGTGGAATGCGGAATGACGAATTGCATTCGTAACACATTCGCCACGGAGCCGACTTGTGTAGTATTACAACATTTTAACTGTAGAAAGGAACGCTTCTTAGTGTGTGGTGACAGAATTATACATATACTAGCTGACCCGGCCCGGCTTCGCCCAGACTCTGGTGGGGAGCATCTCATTTAATTCATATAAGTAGTCATATAAGTTCTCGTTCCCGTTACCGACTATCTGTCTGTCTGTCTGTCTGTCTGTCTGTCTGTCTGTCTGTCTATCTGTCTGTCTGTCTGTCTGTCTGTCTGACCCGGCCCGTCTTCGCCCAGACCCTGATGGGGAGCATCTCATTTAATTCATATAAGTAGTCATATAAGTTCCCGTTCCGACTATCTATCTGTCTGTCTGTCTGACCCGGCCCGGCATCGCCCAACTCCTGGTGGGGAGCATCTCATTTAATTCATATAAGTAGTCATATAAGTTCCCGTTCCCGACTGTCTGTCTGTCTGTCTGTCTGTCTGTCTGTCTGTCTGTCTGTCTGTCTGTCTGTCTGTCTATCTATCTGTCTGTCTGTCTGACCCGGCCCAGCCCATGGTGGAGAGCATCTCATTTAAATTATATAAGTAGTCATATAAGATCCCGTTCCAGACTGTCTGTCTTGGGTAAATGTAGGAGGGAGGAGGAAGAGGGAGGTGGAGGAGGGAAGAGGAGGGAGGAGGAGGGAGGAGACAGGAGGAATAGGGAGGAATAGGAGGGAGGAGGAGGGATTAGGAGGAGGAGGGAGGAGTAGGGTGGAGTAGGGTGGAGGAGGAGGCGAGGAGGAGGGAGGAGGAAGAGGGAGAAGGAGGGAGAAGGAGGGAGGAGGAGAACGCAGGAGGAGAAGGGAGCAGGAGGAGGAGAGGGAGGAGGAGGGAGAGGGAGAAGGAGGAGGGAGAAGGAGGAATGTGAAGGGAGGAGGAGGGAGGAGGTAGAGGGAGGAGGAGGGAGGCGGAGAGAGGAGGAGGAGGGAGGAGAAGGAAGAGGGAGGAGGAGGAATGTGAAGGGAGGAGGGGGAGGAGGTAGAGGGAGGAGGAGGGAGGAGGAGGAGGTAGAGGGAGGAGGAGGGAGGAGGAGGAGGGAGGAGGGGAAAGGGAGGAGGAGGAAGGAGGAGGGGGAGAAGTGAGGAGGAGGGAGGAAGAAGGAGGAGGAGGGAGGAGGAGTGATGAGGAGGAGGGAGGAGGAGGAGGGAGGAGGAGAGAGGAGGAGGAGGAGGAGGAGGGAGGAGGAGGAGGGAGGAGGAGGAAGAGGGAGGAGGTAGAGGGAGGAGGAGGGAGGAGGAGGAGAGGGAGGAGGAGGAAGGAGGAGGGGGAGGAGGGAGGAGGAGGAGGGAGGAAGAAGGAGGAGGGGAGAAGGAGGGATGAGGAGGAGGAGGGAGGAGGAGGAAGAGGGAGGAGGAGGAATGTGAAGGGAGGAGGAGGTAGAGGGAGGAGGAGGAGGGAGGAGGAGAAGGGAGGAGGAGGGATGAGGAGTAGGGAGGAGGAGGAAGAGGGAGGAGGAGGAATGTGAAGGGAGGAGGAGGGAGGAGGTAGAGGGAGGAGGAGGAGGGAGGAGGAGGAGTGAGGAGGAGGAGAGGGAGGAGGAGGAAGGAGGAGGGGGAGGAGGGAGGAGGAGGAGGGCGGAAGAAGGAGGAGGAGGGAGAAGGAGGTATGAGGAGGAGGAGGGAGGAGGAGGAAGAGGAACGAGGAGGAATGTGAAGGGAGGAGGAGGGATAGGGAGGAGGGAGAGGGGAAGAGGAAGAGGGTAGGAGGAAGAGTGGAGAGGAGGAGGGAGGAGGTAGAGGGAGGAGGAGGAGGGAGGAAAAGGGAGGAGGGAGGAGGAGAGAGGAGGAGGGAGGAGGAGGAGGAAGAGGGAGGAGGAGGGAGGAGAAGGAAGGAGGAGGAAGAAGGAGGAGGAAGAGGGAGGAGGATGGAGGAGGGAGAGGGAGGAAGAGGGAGGAGGAGGAAGGAGGAGGAAGAGGAAGGAGGAGGAAGAGGGAGGGGGAGGAAGAGGAAGGAGGAGGATGGAGGAGGGAGAGGGAGGAGGGGAAGAGGAAGAGGGTAGGAGGAGGAGGGGAGAGGAGGAGAAGAAGGGAGAAGGAGGGAGGAGGAGAAGGAGGAGGAGGAGGGAGGAGGAGGGGAGAGGAGGAGGGAGGAGGCAGAGGGAGAAGAAGGAAGGAAGAGGAGGAAGGAGGGAGAGGAAGGAGGGAGAATGAGGAGGGGAGGAAGGAAAGGGAGGTGGAAGAGGAGGAGAAGGGAGGAGGAAAGAGGTAGGGGGAGGAGGAGGTAGAGGGAGGAGTAGGAGGAAGGAAAGGGAGGAGGAAGAGGAGGAGAAGGGAGGAGGAGGGTGGAGGGAGGAGGAGGAGGTAGAGGGAGGAGGAGGGAGGAGGTAGGAGGAGGAAGAGGGAAGAGGGAGAAGTAGGGAGAAGGAGGAGGGAGGATGATGAGGGAGAAGGAGGCAGGAGGAGGAGGAGGGAGGCAGGGAGGAGGAGGGAGGCAGGAGGAGGAGGAGGGATGAGGAGGGAGAGGGAGGAGGAGGGAAGATGAGGGAGGAGGGTGGAGGATGCGGAGGGAGTAGGAGGCAGGAGGATGGAGGCGGAGGGGAGAGGAAGAGGGAGAAGGAAGAGGGAGAAGGAGGAGGGAGGAGGGAGAGGGATGAGAGGGAGGAGGAAGAGGAGAAGGGTGGAGGGAGGAGGTAGAGGGAGGAGAAGAGAGGAGGAGAGAGTTCGCCATTCCGAATTCATACTCGTCTAGTTCTTCCCTTCTACACGACTGTAGATAACTTCCTTACACATAAAAAGATGAATTGTTATTGATATTGCCGTGGCATGGAGGAATATCAGCAGCAGAGTTGATCCAAAAAACCAAAGACTGAGATCTACGGAGAGCCATGAACGCCTACGCCAGCCGGCACTGGCACTTTATGATGATGATTGCCGTGTGACGATTCTGTGTAGTCACGTCATTTTCTTCCCTTTCCCTAGCGTTTTGGTTCGGGGATTCTTTCATCATCATCATCATATATTTACGTACGTATTTTGGGAGGGGGAGGAGGGAGGAGGAGGAAGAAGAAAAAAAAAACTATGACAGTTGACAGCTCTGGAATGAAAGGAAGGCGTGTAGAAAATTTCATCTCAATCGGATGGGCCGTTCGCGAACAAATAAAGGACATACATATATATTTACATACATATTTACAAACATACACTTTGTTTTATATATATAGATTGGAAAATACCAACTGGTACCATTTGATTTCCCTTTTAGATACGACCATGCAATAGACAGGTATAGTATATAAGTCAGTGGTCTTCTCAGCGATTAAGTACAAATGGTCAGTTTAGACAAAAGCTGCTGTACAAACACGTCCCAAGCTAATAAAACAAGCGATTTAAATTGACTACAAGTGTTTACTGTCAACATGAAGTGATTCAAATGTAATACTCACGTTTTATAATACAATCGAGCAAATACATAAGGCAACAACGTAATCTTCTAGAGTTATAGTTTCGACCACTGTAAACGTCAAATAGAATCTACTCATATCATGTGAATACATCTCATTATTTAACGTACTGTCTAAACCTAATGAATTAGTTTACAGGTAAATATTCACATTCCAGTAATATGGCGACTATTCCAATTCCAATTCCAATTTTCA
This sequence comes from Cepaea nemoralis, assembly GCA_014155875.1. Lineage (NCBI taxonomy): Eukaryota > Metazoa > Mollusca > Gastropoda > Stylommatophora > Helicidae > Cepaea > Cepaea nemoralis. The sequence goes on along the minus strand of JACEFZ010024953.1, from coordinate 320,591 downwards.
AAACAAAAATTCCAAATTCGGCCTCGTTCAACCTGCCTCTTCAGCTGTGGTTATTGTTGAGGTCCGTGGCTTTTGTGGCTTCATTCACCCTAATTCTTGTCTTGTGCTCTCTTACCAGTGAGTCCTTTCTCGGACTGGTTATGTAAGCGTTTGTGTCTGTGACGTCAGCTTGAGGGATGGTCGGCGGCTGTCCTTTGTTTCCGTCTCCTGATGGTTTCTTTTGTTGGTGAAGGCTCCTGGCTCATCTGGCTTGACTGGTTGCAGTCCTTATAAGGACTCTTTGTTTGATGTTTCGTTATCTTTTGTTTTGTTCTGAGTTTGTGTCACCTTCTCGTAGTTTCTGTGGTATTCTTTCTCCATTTGTTTCCAAATGAGTTTCTTTTCCATATAAAATGTATCGTCCTATGTGCTGGGGTCATTTTCGTATTGTTTACATCGTAATCTGGCTCGCCTTAACCTTTCTTCGTAATCAGCTTCATATATTAGTTTCCTCTTGTAGAAAGCTACGAAGGGACTATCTTCCTCGTCTGTGCTCCCGTTATCTTCAAGCTCCTCTAGATCATATTCATCTACATGGCAGGATGCTGATTTCATCTCGGGTTGCTTAGGTATCGTGACAGGACTACTGGCTTCTGCTTGCTGTTCCTGATTGGTCTGTGGCTTGGCTCCATCATGCGTCGTTTTGCCCCCTTTTTTTTTTTGTGAATTGTCTTCATCAGTTTTTCTATGTTTTATTGTTTTGTTTTTGTGGTGCTTCATCTTGCTTCATCTCATCTGTTGGTTTCGATAGGTGCTGCGTCTTTTCCGCGATCAGTAGTTCTCTTTCGGTCTTGATCATTTGTAGGATTTCCTCGATTTCCTTCTTCATCTTAGCCATGCGCTCTATCTCTTGCTTGACGTTGTGTTGGATCTCTTTCTTATTGGCCAGCAGCTTCTCATTCTCGCTGGTTGGTGCTGGCGTCAGTATTGCCTTGACTTGCTTCTTTAGCTCGTCCATCTGGTTCTGTAGTTGGATTTCTTTCAGCTTGACATATACACGTGGCCGTCTCGCACCTCCGCCTTGCTTCTTTGCATGGCGTTTTTGTGTTCATGGCGAGCTTTAAGATGTCTCTGTGTCTTTGGAGGTACGGACAGCCCAAGTATCTTGCTCCATACTTGCCTAGGCAGTTGGCGCACTGTATTTTGCTGTTGGGTGCTCGGAAGTCCGTGTCCAGCTTGGCCAGCGGACACTCCTTAAAGGCGTGGTGATCGGCGCAGTACCGGCATATTTCCGTTTTACTGCGACATGCTGCTCTGCTATGGCCGGTCCTCTGGCATCTGGAACATTGAGTAATCCTTGGTATGAATCCTTCAGGCTGTTGAATGTTCTTGCTAATTGATACCTGGTGTGGTATCTCGCTCCCCTCAGTCGTCACCACCGCCAGCATCGTAGGGATCTTTGAGTAAGTCAGGATCCGCTCCGCTTTCAAGATTCTGATGTTGAGATTCTCTTCTTGCAGCTGCTTGAGGATTTCTTCGTCTGACAGCTCCACTTGAATCCGCTTGACAACCCATCGGACTGTTTTTGAGTCGGTGTTTCCGACTCTGGTGTCTTTCTCCTCCTTCGTCTCCGCTGTCTTGGATCTTGTCTATGGTGGGCTGTCAGTAGTAGCTGTAGTTTAAGGTTCTTAGTTGTAGCTAGCAGGCAGGCTTTCTACGTTCATCTTCTTGACGGTCTTTTCGGCTCCCACGCTGCACATCTTGTATACCGCGTGTTTCTTTGTGTTCTTGCGACGTGCCATTTTCTCCCGTATCAGGCTTCTTGACTTGTTTAGCGCTCGCAAATGCGAATGTCAACGCGGACGCACGACGGACGAGACAAATCGCGCCAAATATGGTGACTGCATAACGGTCTTTTTTATTATTACAGTGTTATTACAGTACCTCGGGTTACGAACTTTAAACAAAAAAATTCGCTTAAAAGTCGACAGGGTCGACTTCATTGCACCGGATTTTATCCCATATGGCTCGGTCTCTTTCCGCAGCGCGGAAAGCGTCGCACAATGCACGAACTCTGTAGCTCTAGCGACAACCAACAGGAGTCTCCGAAAAATTTAACCCGTGAACCGAAGGTCGCGGCCCGGAATCGAACCCACAACCTTCGGAGCCCTAGTTGAACGGCTTGAACGCTTCGCCACGAAGACTCTCTTCCAGAACTCGGTTCGTAACCCGAAACGGTCGTAACCCGAAACATTGCAATCAATGAAATAAAGACAATCCCTTTCAAGATTAAATATAATCGTTCTTTTTTATTAACATCCGGTCGTTTACATGACAAAACGCAAAGAATACCTATTCTTCACGTATTAAATAAAGAGAAAGAAAACAACCAAATGAATTAAATGTAAAATTAAAAAAAAGAAGAATTAATATATCTCTATTACCAAGAAAACCATCATGGGAAATTTGTCACTTTCTTTGTTATTCTCAATCATTAGTTTCGGGATTATCTTGTCGCTGTTTCTTGGCAGTCGAACTGGGAATCTTTCTGTACCAAGAAACTATCAAGGGAAATGTGTCGCTTCCTTTGCAGGAGAATCTTTCTGAAGTGGGCCATAGTGTTATCATTCATCAGGTTTACTGCCCTTTTAGCAACACGTTTGTTTCGATGATGGTTCACAATGAAGTCTTCGACGTCTGCCCATTTGCTGCAAATTTCTTTAATCCTGGCAGTTGAAACGGTCACTGACTCCTCGTCATCGGAAGACTTTAATATCTTTAGCTGTTCATTCTGAAGATCCACAAGCTCATCTGTAGTACTGTTTGTACTGTGCGCGATCGTTTGTCTCCAATGTTACAACCTGCTCTCTCTCTCTCTCTCTCTCTCTCTCTCTCTCTCTCTCTCTCTCTCTCTCTCTCTCTCCCTCTCTCTCTCTCTCTCGCCTTCGTTCGTAACCAGAGACACTGTTCGTTACCCGAGACATAAAATTTTGGAAGTTGTTCGTAACTTGAATTGCTCGTGAGCTGAGGCGTTCGTAACCCAAGGTATCACTGTATTATTATTATTATTATTATTATTATTATTATTATTATTATTATTATTATTATCTTTTCTTTCTTTTTTTTTTTGAAAGAGGGACGCTGTCTTGTATTTCTCTGGGGGAGGATGTGCCTTTTTTCGTAACTGTTTTAGGAATGTTTTTCACAGGAAACCACATTGGCTGGGTTTTTTGTTTTTTTTTTCCGCGTTTCCATCCTGTTTCAGGATATTGCGGTCAACACCAGCATCTTTCAGCTGTATGTTGATTCCTAGGCTAGATTACGCTCATCAGCACTGAACGACTTTCTGAGCGACCGGCTGCATACTCTCATAAGTCACTAGCGTGACTCGAACCACTTCTAATTCTCGTCCGCTCACGTTGACTACGAGAGTATTCGGGATTAACGGAGAAAGCTGCTAACCCCTCGGCCAGGCAGCCGGCACGGATGGCTGGTGGTGGATGGAATTTTTAGGGCAGCCGGCAGTTAGTTGTTGGTTATGGCCTCAAGTTTTGTGACAGTAGGCAGAGGATCTCTTAAGGATCTATGGAATTGAAGGCGTTCTCAACTGCTGAGAATGTTGTGAAGTCGCTGCCGTTTGTCGTGTTAATGACTGAAGGACACACACGAACTTTGGAAGTAACGACAGGACGCCGGCTGTTTCAGGAAAATGACGTTTCTCTTCTTACGATTCATATTGCTGCACATGGTCACACAAACATACTATCACTAAACTAATTCACATTAACACTACAACTATCACAACTAACATCTCGGCGGCAATATATAGTTTGCCATTGCCGAACTCAAAATTCAGAGCTATGCGTCTGGTACCATGATCTCAGCTCGAGTCTACCTAATCTACGGTGACGTTTTGTGCTTGCACCAAAACGTCTTGCACACTTTTCATGCTTTTGTAACCAATACCGTGCAAAGTGTGTCTTACAATCCTCTCGCTTTTCACGTCTTGTCACTGGACTGTGCAAGACTCTAAGCCATCTGTATTCAATAACCTATAGCCTGACCCAGGTCCATGGCAGAAGGAAATACTACAATGTAATAAACAAGTAATTGGGAATATTCTTAAACAAGTGAATCGGTACAATTATCTCAGAACAGTCGTAACATCTGATGGAAGATGCCTTGAAGAGATTAGAACAATAATCGCGATGGGGAACGTAGCCTTTTGCAAGATGGAAGCATACTGACCAATAAAAAGACGGCATTGGCAAAGAGATAAAGAACGAACGAACGAACTTTATTTTAAAAGTTTAAAGAGTGTTGGGGTGCTACACAGAAGCTGTACTTTTGTATGGGAAGAGTGGACAATGAGCAGACAAGCTGAAAAACATCTGATAGCTGTGGAAATGTGGTTTCTGAGTAAAATGAAAAGAATATCATGGACAGGCAGTACAACCAATGACCAAATCTTACAAGAAACACGTGAATATCGTAAACTTATTAGAGAAATTAGACTAGACTGTCACAATGTTTTGGTAATGTTATAAGAAGAAATAAATTGGAGAACTTGGTGGCAACTGGCAAGATAGAGGAGAGGACAACAAGGGGACGACAGAGAAGTAAATACCTGGATGGATTGGCCACGTGGTATGGTCGAGACAGAAACAGTGAGCTGATCCACGACTCTGGTGATCGAGTGAGATGGCGAAACATGACCGCCCACGCTTATCGGCATGGCACATGATGAATGAATACAAATATACCTCCGATCGGAGAATACTGCACTAACTAAATATGCCCTTATGCAACACGGGTCTGTGGACGCCTTCAACCTTTTGGCAGCGTTTCACCTTTGTTAAAGCGGATTGTATGTATAACACTGGGTTTTATCCCACGTGGTTCGGTCTCGTTCCGCAGGGCGACTAGCGCCTGCCGAAAGCGTCGTACAAAGCACGAACCCGCTAGATCTAGCGACGACCCTCTAAGACTACGAAATAGTCGCACTTATTAAGGGAATGAGGAGTCGAAAATGAACCCACATTTTAGGCGAGGCGGACGGCTTGATCTCTTCGCCACAAAGACCCTTCCACTATTTCTCATTAGCGACAGTTTCAAATGTGAGCTTCTGCAAAATATTTATAGCACACCCTCGCACATACCCACGGTACAGCGTCCATCACACTTGTGATAGCATCTTCCTTTTCCTTAAAAAAATAAAAATAGAAATACGCACCTCAAACGGTCGACTGCAGCTGTAACTTTCATACTTAGGTTATAGACTGAACAAAGGGAGTAACAGAATGGAAACAACCAAAACGTTTTGTCATACCGTGCGAAGACAAACGCACCTTTTAAAGTGTCAAGATACAGGGTCTAGACGTGCACAGTTGATGAGCAAACTCATTTGGCTTCTGGTGTACTTGAACTGATAACATTGTTGATGAGTTTCCAGTAAGGTCAACTTTATTTCATAACTCTCCGGTTACATGTAGCGCTTTGTTTATACCTATATATCATCATAGATGTGATATGATAACACTATTAAACCGAGCAGGAAGACAAGTAGGTAGGGAAGAGAAAGGGAATACTCATGAAGTCGGATGTGTTCATGATTATAAACGAGATGTAAGTAGAACGGCAAAGGTCAGCGTAACCGTCAGGCTAATGCGCTTGAACTTAAACGACTGGTGCACTGAAGGCAACTGGACTTAAACGATAAATTCTCGTTCAAAATCAATGCGAACTACTGAACATAAAATTGCCTAATAAATCAATCTGTAGTTGGGGTTTATCGCAACGTCCTGCAAAAGACCTGCAACAGTTTGTGAAGCAGAACCGACAGACCGACGTGCACATATACTCATAGACAGAGTTAACTGTTAGTTAGTTAGTTAGTTAGTTAGTTAGTTAGTTAGTTAGTTGGTTGGTTGGTTGGTTGGTTGGTTGGTTGGTTGGTTGGTTGGTTGGTTGGTTGGTTGGTTGGTTGGGTGGTTGGTTGGTTAGTTGGTTGTTAGTTAGTTATGTCAGTAGGTAGGCAGGTGGGGGTGGGTGGATGGGTAGGTAGGTAGGTAGGTAGGTAGGTAGGTAGGTAGGTAGGTAGGTAGGTAGGTAGGTAGGTAGGTAGGTAGGTAGGTGCTGGGCGACCGAACCATGCACTACCAGTTCAACATGAGGAAAATGCGTAAGCAAACCGTAGCCACAAGCATAAACATTCCAGAGGCCTTTCCAGCACAATTGCCTATCCTTCATATTGTACAAAGAGGTGCGGAAACTCTAAATAGCCAGGTTGGTGATTGATCCTGGATAGAACAGACGTGCGAATATACCGATAGACAAAGAAGTGCGCAAACTCTAATGAACCAGATTAGCAATTGATCTTTGATAGATCTTCTTCATCGAGGATCAGGTTTTTGCAGAACGTGGCTCTCATCGCGGTCGGACGAAAGGTTTCTTTATCTCTGCCATTTCTGCTGCCTCATACACCCTCACGACCAAGATGTCTGCAGGTTTCTCTATCTCTGCCATTTCTGCTATCTAATACACCCTCACGACCAAGATGTCTGCAGGTTTCTCGATCTCTGCCATTTCTGCTGCCTCAGACACCCTCACGACCAAGATGTCTACAGAGTCATGTGTCCATTTTCTATCTGGTCAACTCCTGGCCCTTCGTCTAGGAACTATGTCTTCCAGTGGCTGTTATTTCCGGTCACCTGGGATAGATATATGTTGTTAACTAAAAACAAGCTGCTATTTAATCCAACCAAACTTGTGGTCGGACACATAAAATGACAAATAGGTTACATATGAACAGAGAAACAAATAGGCCTGCAGATACGGAGACATGAAACAGTGTATGTAGACATGCAATTCAGGAACATAGGTAAATGTGCAAAGGTGTATAAATAATGTAAAGTGCCGATCTTGTTATGGATCAACAAATGAAGGTACGCCCTGAACGTATACCCGGGTATGTACTACGTAAAGCCTGTGTGTTACCGGGGTCCAGAAGGGGAAGTAAAGAATAATAACACTGCAGAGCTCCTGAACATGTCGTAATAGGCAACTAAAGAGGGTTGGTCTGAGACTGGCTATATCACCCCCTAGACAGAAAAAACAATCAGCTAACATCCAACCACATGTGAGCTGGCCCTCACGGGTTTGGCTGTAGTGGTTGTGGGCATGTACTCCACTAGAAGTCTGAAGAGCACACGAAGAGGAAGAAGAACAAGAATAAGAACAAGAACAAGAATGCACAATTGTAATACGATATGTTCATTTACATTCTAGGTAAGTGTGTGTGTGTGTGTGTGTGTGTGTGTGTGTGTGTGTGTGTGTGTGTGTGTTTTGGGGGAGGGAGGAAGAGATAGAGAGCGAAAGAGATGGAGAGAGGAGGGGGATGGAGAGAGAGAGAAGAGAGATCATTAACTATCTTTGCATAGCAGATTGGCCAACGAAGACTAGCCATTGTAGACTGACCGAACTGAATCTCCAGCACCCTATCTCTTGTTATGGTCATACAGATTAAGGCATATATCTTAGCCCATTTATTTATGCTAACTCCTTCCCATCCGCATTTAAAACATTCCTTTCATATCTATATATATAGAAGGCGATATGTGTATGTATGTATGGATGTATGTGGGTCCGTTCTGTATGCGTTCGCGAACGGTCCATCCGATTGAGATGAAATTTTCTACACATCTTCTTCTCATTCCAGTGCAATCAACTGTCATAGTTTGTTTTTTTAGTGTACTATCAGCTATTACCTTACTAAAATTTAATTTTGTAATTACATGACTGACATAAGAAAATATAAAACAAGGGACATAACTTTTAGTAGCATTTTTATATCTTAAGTTAAGTCCCCTGGCTATAGATAGATAGATAGATAGATAGATAGATAGATAGATAGATAGATAGATAGATAGATAGATAGATAGATAGATAGATAGATAGATAGATAGATAGATAGATAGATAGATAGATAGATAGATAGATAGATAGATCCCCGCCAGGGCCTGGGCGAAGCCGGGCCGGGTCAGACAGACAGACAGACAGACAGACAGACAGACAGTCGGGAACGGAAACTTATATGGCTACTTATATGAATTAAATGACATGCTCCCCATCAGGGTCTGGGCGAAGCCGGGCCGGGTTAGACAGACAGACAGACAGACAGACAGACAGACAGACAGACAGACAGTCGGGAACGGGGGCTTATATGACTACTTATATGAATTAAATGAGATGCTCCCCACCAGGGACTAGGTGAAGCCCGGCCGGGTCAGACAGACAGACAGACAGACAGACAGACAGACAGACAGACAGACAGACAGACAGACAGACAGACAGACAGACAGTCGGGAACGGGATCTTATATGACTACTTATATGAATTAAATGAGATGCTCCCCACCAGGAGCTGGGCGAAGCCGGGCCGGGTCAGAAAGACAGACAAGCAGACAGACAGACAGACAGACAGACAGACAGACAGACAGATATATAGATCCCCGCCAGGGCCTGTGCGAAGCCGGGCCGGGTCAGCTAGTTTAAAATAAAAGCGTGTTCGGTGTTAGTGTAGCAAGTCCTTTGCAGAAAAGTGCTCTCGTCATGGTCCGCGGACATTTTGTAGTTCCGCACCTCCAGCTTGTCCATCATCGAGGTGTCTTTAATGTCCTGAGCGTGATCTACCCTTCCTCTTTTCCCGGAACCAGACCATCCATTACTATTCTTGCTAAAACTGTTTAAAGGCGAGGGGATCGATTTCATTGCTCCAGGTTTCATCCCATATGGCTGGGTCTCTTCCGTAAGGCGGCCTGAAGAAAGCTTCACATCAAGCACGTTGCTCCAGCGTCGATCCCCAGGAGTCTCCGAGAATCTTGCACTCGTGAACCCAGTGACAGAGCCCGGACATCGAACCCACACCCTTCCTATCGCGAGGAAGGCGGCTGACCACATCGCCACGCAGAACTCCTTCCATCCCCCTTCCCTCAACTAAGCAACTGTGACGTTTAATGTGGCAAAGTATTTCAGTGTCGAGGCCCGGTGTTGTGTATGAGCCATTTTCTTCCCATGTTAAGATCTTGCAGAGTGTGGGATGTTTAGCAGACTTGATCTGTGGTATTCTAAGGATGTTTCTGTAACAATGAAGTGAACATGCCCCGACATCTTTCTGTTGTGACTGTATTATACTGAATGCCTACCTATCTTCCACGTGACCTTGTAGCGAGGTTTTCAGCATGAAAATTTGTCCTTTTGAGCCCAGACGATATGTAATCATCCAACCTTGATGGCTTTCACTAAGTCCTTTTTTATTGCATATGTATACCAGGCTTCTTAATTGTCATTGTATACCAGTGATTTGGTGCCATAGCATTCAAACATTTACTTCGTACAACATTGTTTCTACCGCCTGTCACAGTTCATGACTGAAGCCATGTTTGGTTTGTTTACTTTTGTTTTAAATGAACTTTCTTTGCACACACATATCCCTATAAGTGCACCAGTCTCCGCGCAAAGATCACGCTGAGGAAAACTTCTCGCCGTAGCGTTGGGTAGGATCCAAATATCTGTGTACCAGAATCCTATATGCTATAAATTATTTATAATAAATATTCATTGTCTCCCCCGATGGTGTTTCCACCTTGTTGTGGTGGAGGATATTGAGTTTCTCAATGACCCTGAGAGCTATGCCGGCGGTAGCGTAGCTACCAGCAGGGCCTCCCAAGCAGGACAGGTCAAAGGGTATAGAACAGACAAAGAGAAACACCCTGGTCCTCCAGGTTGGGGGTTGAAGCGTGGGGTTACCATCCTCACCTTTGTAAAAAAATATTTTGTTACGAAACAGCTACATAAGCCTCGAATTCGGTATTATAGGGGAAAATGAACAAAAGACATTAGAAATATTGACTAACTTAAAGGAAAAATCCCAAAAGATGGGGCTGGTTATCAACCAAGATAAGACAGAATATATGGTAATTTCAAGAGAAGGAATGGCTAAAAACTCTGGCCACATACAAATAGATAATATGACCATTAAAATAACGGAAACATACAAATACCTGGGTACAATCTTCAACTGCTCCATCATCATAAGGGAAGAAATACAAACTAGAATATATTATGGAAATAAGAAATACTATGCACTACAACATCTACTAAAATCAAATGCGCTATCTCGTAACACCAAAATCACAATATACAAAACACTGATCAGACCAGTTGTGCTGTATGGTTCTGAAACCTGGAGTACAACGAAAGGAGACGAAGCCTTCTTACAAACCTTTGAGAACAAAGTTTTAAGACGCATCTTTGGACCCATTAGAGATACACAAAGTGGAGAGTGGAAAAGAAGAAGTAACAAAGACATTTATGATCTGTTTAAGTCCCCGCTAATCACTGGTATCATGAAGACTAATAGACTACAATGGCTGGGGCATATAGAAAGAATGGAAGATAATAGGGAAACAAAACTCACTTATACTCAGGAAATAAATGACCGTAGACCCCGGGGTAGACCAAGAAGACGGTGGAGAGATAATATATATATATACAGTCCTACAAGCACTTGGAATCAACGACTGGCACCAGAAGATCAACCAGGGAGACGAATGGAGACGGATTCTATCTGCAGCACAGAACCTCAAAATCTCGGAACGCTGAAGAAGAAGAAGAAGAAATATTCTTTGTATAGGTAGTTTTGCCATCCTGGCACTGCGTATTTCTACACCGTGTAATATTGTTGAACGTCTTACAAAAATAAAACTCCAGAATTTTATTATTTTAACAATTGCCTGCTAATTATCAACATTCTCAGTCGAAACATAACAGGCGACGACAATATAAGGTGGCACTGTCATATTTGACTAATCCGAGGCTTTGGTTTTAAATAGACAAAGCAAATTAATGCAGTTGCAGAGACCAGACCACTGCTACTATAATTAAATCTGATGGTAAATTTTATAACAGCAGTTTGAATGATTTCATCTGTTCGTTTCTCTTTATACCACCACCGTCGCTATGTCAGATGTTTGATCCCGAACCCATAGTCCAATCATTGTGTAACCAGGCGTAAAGACATCTGCTCATTCCGTCACACTACCCGCTTGTCTCGTCCTTTGATCATTGGCCGTATTGTGTACAAGTTCAAGTAATGGTTTTATCTCATCTACAACAGTTTTACACTACATGGTCTGACAACCGCCTCTCCCATGCCTTTGTTTTAGACGCAAACAATGGAGTCTATCCATCATGTGCCATGTCGGTAAGCTTGGGTGGTCATGTTCTGCCATCTTACTCGATCACCAGAGTCGTGGATCAGCTCCGTGTCCCTGTCTGTTTGTTACCCTTTGAAAATAAAGTCCGTTCGTTTTGTCTCGACCATGCCACATGGCCAATCCATCCAGGTATTTGCTTCTCGGTCTTCCCCTTGGTCTGTTCCCTTCGATCTTGCCAGTCGTCACCAAGTTCTCCAAGTCATTTCTTCTCATAAAATGCCCAAAACATTTTGAATGTCTACGTCTAATGACTCTAATCAGTTTACGATCTTCATTTGTTTCTTGAAGGACTTGCTCATTGGTTTTTCTCTCTGTCCATGGTATTCTTTGCATTTTCCTCAGAAACCACATTTCTACAGCCATCAGATGTTTTTCAGCTTGTCTGCTTATTGTCCACGCTTCACATCCATATAAAAGTACAGGTTCTATGTAGCACTTCAACACTCTTTTTCTCGTTTCAATTGATATCTTTTTATTGGTCAGTATGTTTTTCATCTTGCAAAAGGCTACCTTCTTAATGGAGTACAGTATATGTAATCGTTCATGCTCTGCCAGACTACATGCAAGACCAATGGTACGCCCGTTTCTGTGTGATGTCTGTGTTCCCAGTAGATTAAGTTGTACACGCTGGATTGTAATTGTTTTACCTGGTTTGTTCAAAGTCTGACCTCTAGAATGTGTTGTGAAATTTGTTGTTCATTGGATTTTTAATCTTTCCAGTGTTTCTCCCACCTGCCTTATCAAATTCAGTGCCAAATAAAACGTAGGTTTGGACCTAATAAAAATTGATGACGGAAGTAGGGAAGTGACACTATTGTTACTTAAAAGTTGTTAATATGGTGGCAGACATGTTGTATTATAAAGCTATGACAACATTTCGGCGATATATAATATCAGATATGGGAAGCGCCTTACCCATGGCACTTAATCAGTTAATAATAATGTTGCGCCATTTGAATTGCTGTACATTGACGACAATACATCTAAACGATACGATTAATTCACTAGTAGTTGCTTTTCTTCTTAGTACCCGCGTGCAATTTTAACGTTATAGTTTAAGATTCTAATTGTTATGTTACGTTTGATGTTCACAAGCTACGACTGCATTAATTATGCTACATGTAATGTCAACAAGCTAAGATTCTAATAGTTATGTTTGATTTCCACACGCTAAGATTCTAATAGTTATATCAAGTTTGCTGTCGTAAAACTAAGATAATAATAGTTACTTTTATTTGATGTCCACAGACTAAGTTAATAATAGTTATATTACGTTTCATGTCCACAAATTAAGATTGTAGTAATAATGTTATATTTAATGTCTACCTAGTTTAGTTTAGTTTAACTAAACTAAACTAAACTAAAAGATAAAATTCTAATGCGTGATGGCTCCAAGCTAAGATTGCAGTTGTTATGGTGTGCTTGATGCCGTACACTGCGGTTTTGGGGAGAAAATTGTTCTGTTATTTCAAAAATATTAAAGAAACAATGTTAGCGTGGTTTATAAACGAACATTCTATAGTCCTGCTAAATTTGCGTTAATGTGTGTATCTGTTATTATTATTTTCTTACACCGTCGTTCATGCGCTTTCCTCTGCGTAATCTGTGTTGGAATGTTACAATAGTTAGCTCTGCTAGGTGTTGCTTTCAGTTATCCGTCCACATCCAAGTATGTTTTCTCACCTTCTTAGGCATTAAACTGTCAATGAAAGATACAGGTCAAGTGTCAACGTAAACAATGTCAAGGGACATTTTGTCCACGCCTGTAGGCTTATTGGGTAAATGGTGTTATGCCTATATTTGTATAGACCAGACGGCTTACGGTCAGTGATGTAGTCTCAATCACGTCTGACGTCTTTACTTCTCAAACTATTACTTGGTATCCATGTTAGGCTGGGTCAACCTGAAGTCCAGATACTATTGAACACAAACTCCTCTACTTCGAGCGGGATTTGAACACATGACCACTGGATAGGCAAATAAACGTGCTAGCCACTGTACTACCACGGCGTCCTATATGTGGAAGGTTCAAGGTAATCCTACAGTGGATAATGCTGCAGATTGTGCAATACTAAAGCTGTCACGGACACTTGCTAGACGTTTCCCTCAATGCTGTGTCCTCCGTGGCTCAGAGTAGAATGAAACATTTTTATGTACAAATCGATTTGCGGTAGCGATCGCCCTACCCAATTTAGATCCCAGTTTTCCTTTCATGTACATAAAGTTGTAATAATGAATGCATAATTAATAACAGTGACAGTAATCTATGGACTCTACAGCTCTGTACCAGATTCAGCATTCGTGCTCCAGGAAGTATATCGAAAGGCTAATTGGTTTTGGTTAAGATGTTTGTTCACTTGTTAGACAGTTCCTTCACAAGCCTATGACATCATTGCCTTTCCTGCTTGATCTGACGGATGCGTAGGGTTGAATTTAACGTATTAATTTTAACTATCGATCAGATTATCAGTTTTAAAACAAAACACGAAGTATTCCTACACTGAATCCCTGGTCAATCAAATACACATGACATTGATAAGGGTAACATTTTAGCAAAGAAGCAATTAAAAAACCTCAACACAGCCAAACATTCACAACAATCAAAATACTTATTTGAGAAGGTATTGTGTTGAGGCCAACTAGACATAGATCTACATAATGTAATAAGTGTAATGATAAGATTACCTATCTGACAAGAAAGAACGTGAGCACGATTTGTCCACTTGGAACATACACCTGAATGGGGATTTAATCACAACACACGTTTCCAGAGTGACCCTTCTTCATACATGTCAAATTGTCGAACATCATTGCTTTCAGCACCCAGCACATGCATGTACCAGGCCAGGGGTCACCAAACTTTTTTTTTTTCACAGCCGGCCGGATAACTGACGAAATGACGAGCACGGGCCGCATATTTATTATGTACAAATTAAAAAAAAAAAACAGAAAAAAAACAAAGCGAAAACGAAAAAAGACGAAAAACTAAGTTTAGTATTCTATGATATTCATGGGTGAGTGGCGTGACACGCGCGCGCGCACACACACACACACACACACACACACACACACACACACACACACACAAACACACACACAAACACACACACACACACACACACACACACACAAGTCAACCAACATAGTTATTTACTTACAAATGTTATGAAAGAAGGCGAAGTTAGCAAAAAGATAGTTACATCAGGCCTAGTGTGAACATACATCAGGCCTAGTGTGAACATATCCGAATCTTGCAAACTAAGCAGCAAAAAATGTTATTTAGATTTGTGAAATTCACGTTTGGCTTTCAAGATATCATCTATGTTTGATTTGGAATTGCTGCAACCATGCAACCAGTCAAGAGAGTTGCTTTCAAATGTTCATCAGTCAAGCTGGTTCGATGTGTTGACTTCACATAATTCATATTTGAAAATGTTTGCTCACAGACATAAGTTGGTCCAAACACTTATGCCATACCAGCGGCAAATTTGTTCAGTTTCGGAAACTGAACATCAGGTAAGCAGTGGTACAATTCAACAAGTTTTCCTTCATTGTGCTTCTCTTTCAACAAGTCATTTGCTTGCAAATCAATGAGCTTCACCTGTAGTTCATATGGCATAACATCAAGGTTACAATCAAACGGATTCTGGAACAGAAGAATGACAGTCAGTTCTGTCAAGATCTGAAAATCTCTCCACAAAATACTTCTTCAAGTCACGAATAATTTTGTTTTCAGAAAATCGAGGTTGGCATCTTCGGCTTTCTCTTTCCAGTTGTGCTTCAAACAATGACAGCTTTCTCCGAAATCCTTTGATTCTGTAGAGATCACAGCCGAGGTTATACTTTCCCTGAAGTTGCAACTTAAATTCATTCATGTGGGATGTGATGTCGACCAAAGATGACAGCGTTGAGAGCCAGGTAGGGTCTGACAGGTGTGGATCACCTCAATCTTTTTCAGTGATGAAACATATATTTCGTTTCGGAGCATGTAAAAACGAAACAGGAACTTTACCGCAGCTGAGCCACCTCACTGATGTATGATAAGGCAAGTCACAGAATTCGGAATCAATTTCTTCAAGAAAAGCCTGGAACTGACGGTGATTGAGTGCATGTCCCCGAAGGAAGTTCACAGCAGAAACGACTGGTTTCTGTAAACAAGAAATATCTAAGTCATCCCCACAGAGTGCTTGCTGATGTATGATGCAGTGTATGAACAGAGCACCCGGAATTTGAAATCTTCCGAGTCTTGACCTTCCCCATTAGACCCTTACTCACTCCAGCCATGATTTGTTTCCTCCGTCAACAGTAACACCTCGAAGCTGACTTCACTGTAGGTGATAGTCTTGCAAAATGTTTTGCACTTCGACGAAGATGTCTTTTCCAGTTGTTGTTCCATGCATGCTGCACACGGATGCCAACTCTCACGTTAACTGAAAGTCCAAATTGACACCACGAATGAACACGAGAAATTGTAACGTGCTCGAGAGATCAGTTGACTCATCCAGCGCCAGTGAATACAACAAGTTCCTAGCTTTCTCGAGTATCTTTAGCACTAGGTTCTCTCCAAACAAATAGGCTTTCTCGGGACAAAAGTCATTTGATGTTTCCATCATGCACTCTTTGATGAAGTTGCCATCAGTAAACGGTTTTCCTTTTTCTGCTATCTTATGCACTATTTTGTAACTTGTACGAGTGACAGATTCATTTTCAGCAAACTTTCTCGTGAAGAAACAACATTTCATGGACTCATATTTTTCAGAGCGTAACTCTCCAGAAAGCTTTCAATATGTTAGTACATGTTTTGTTTCATAGTAACGCCGAAAATTTTACTCTTTAAATACGGCATCACTTTTGCTGCGTATTACGCAACTGGTTTTATGGTTCTTTGTGTCCACAAAGAAGTAATTTATTCTCCATTCTTCACTGAAAATACGACACTCGACGTCCACTTTTCTTTTCTTAAGGGTGAAATAAACGGTATCTGAAAATTAAAAAGACATTTAATTAGAAACATAATTAAACTCCTGTTGATACATAAGAAAATCTGAAGACTAGTGGTCACAGGTGAAGCTATGGCTCATCAACGGCACACATAAAGTTTATAGGTACCTTTGGTAATAGAATATATCACATAATATATAAATAGGGCCAGCCTAAATAAACAGCATAGAGCAGTGTTTTTCAAGCGAGGTTCCTTAACAGACCAAAATGGCCTAAATGCAACATTTCTGCCCATCTGGTTTATTACATAAAGTAGGATAGACACTGTGGCATGTTAAGAGAAGACAGAGACCCCAAGCAAGTAAGGTCTCTATAAATATATCTATGTATGATAGATAGATAAGATTCAGGATATAATTTAGCAAGTTTTCTAGAGGCATCTCAAATGAGATTGAAAATCATTCCCTCTTAGCCCTTTAGAGGAACCAGTTTTCATGGCTCCGAACCCCCACTGTGAGCATCTTAGACCAAGCCCAAGTATCTAGCACAGAATTTTTAAATTTTAAAAGAAGAAAAAGTTCCCCTCAAAGGCCATAAGGAGATCTTGACTATTCGCTCTTCACAAACGAGGAAATTGTTCCCTCACCATAATATTGTCAGTGTGCTTTCAGTCCGCCACAGTAGGATCTCCCCTTTAAGTTGTGTCATAAGTGACATAAGTCAGTTGTACCACTTGGACTTTAGGACTCAACCATAGTTAATTACAACATCAACAATGACCGTACATAACACCAGTTGGAACAGACATCCACATGACAGGTTCTTGACAACAGCTGGACATACATTCACAAGGAAATGTTTACACCAACAGTTGAGCAAGATACAAATCAGGAAAGATACTGGACAACATCTATACAGAACCTTTACAATTTACTACAATCAACAACAGTTGAACACAACACTACCATGTTTTATTGAGACTGGAGATGTCAAGGGAAGACCCATGGTTCACATATGACAACATCTGCACTTATATATGATCATGCATGGTATACATATAAAGAAACACAAGGCACATCAACCCAAAACCAACCCCCAAAATCCCAACTTAAAATAACACCAACTCTCCTCTCCCCAACACATTACCAACTCTAAAAACTTCTTCTTCATAACAGATTCAATCTAAACAAATGTTATCTTCTTCATTTTTCACTGAGGAAAACTTTTAATAGTGTCGGTGGGAACAAGTTATAAGTAAACACTGCTGTTCTGGTCCGTTATCCTCCTGTTATCACCAGTAAGCGGTGTTGGGAAAGTCCCAGGTAGCAGTTTTCTGATTATACATCCCATGCAATTCACCCCCCTCTTGTGAGCATAATCTGAAGAGATAAAATTGTGATGAATCCCAACGATGACCAGACTGCCCGTGAAGCTGACGACTTGTGTACTCAAATAGTTGAGGATATAATCATCCTGATAATAGGAGGTACATTCTGGGTACATGTTGACCATGACGTTCTGAGGTCCACCCAGTGGTTAGGAATACAGTCCACCATACTGCAGCATCTCACCTTGCAAGTCTGACCTCACCCAAGTTTCAAGTCCTAACAAACAATCACGGTGTGAGCACCATGCTGGGTGTTCCCAAGGTTAAAGTTTCAGGTAAGCAATCCACTGCATGACTTCTACATAAAGTTTCGAATGGGGATAAAAGAAGGCCTTCAGGACCTCAGCTAATATCCAAGTTAGAAGGTGCATCAAATTGACACTATGTTCTGGATTTCAACCAGTTACCGGTGAAGATAAATAACACAATCTGTTCTCCTAAAGAACCCACAGCTGTTGAGGAGCTGAAGTAGTAAATTCCTGAGAGATACCAGTACTTTGGCTCCAAGAATAAGATGGGTGTTCCGTGGGTACACAGTATATAACTTCCATGAGCCTGATGGAGGCAACTGAATTCAGGAGGTGAGGTCCTTTTTATATAAAGTATCCACTTTCCCGCACTTGATGGCAGTGTAAATAAATGTCGACCAGTCCTGGGTAAATGATCGTAGTACAGATCATCTCAGCTGTCATCCATACAGGTATATTATAGATGAAGATTTAGGCTGGTAAATCAGCCCTTTGATTCATTGATTCTGTGTTGATCCCTGGAGTTCACCAAAATGGAGTTAGATTTGAGTCTGGGAACCCTATTTGATTGTCCCAGATATAAGAAGAGGGCCCCTCCATATCCTGTTTTCTGTTGATACATAAAAGGTACAACATTTGCTTTAAAACAATGTTATACTTAGGCATCACCTAATATCAACTTATTCAGGGGGGAATGGGGGGGGGGGGTATGAGAGAGTGTTCCTCAGACACCAAAACCCCAATACTGGTGATGGAGAGGGTTCCACTCAGATGGACTATGGGTGATACATTTTCATTGTTCATCCCTAATGGTGACAACCACAAGCCCATATTGATTTATTTGGTTGTTTCGGGATTTGATATATTTAAATATTGAGCAAAACCCACTACTGGCAACGCTAATAGTATTCTGGTATGAACCTAAGGCCTATCCATATGCTGAGTCAGGGGCAGCTCCACACAGTTAGCATGCAAATGTAAATATTTGTCTTGATATGTTCTTACAAGAATTAAACCACACGAGACCTGGGCACGATGAGTGACAGACATTGTGTGACAAGCATTGTGAAGCAGGCACTGCAAGGCAAGCAACATGAGCAGGCATTGTAAAGCAGCAACATGAGATAGCAGCATGAAATAGGCAACAGGGAACATTACCATAAGACAGACATGCTGAACCAAATATCATGAGACATACATGAGACAGATGGAAGACAGGCATCATTTATAACTGCACTAGGTAATATCATTGGACTAATGGCAATTTATCAATTAGTAAGACCAATCACCAATCCCCATAGGTGGTATCATGGTACATGAATGTCCATTCCCATCCATACTCACACTGCAATGCCAAATCTCCCCTTTTCTAAAGCTAGGTCAGGTTCACAAGCACCATCAAATTATCATCATCATCATGTGCTCTTTCCCCACCAAGTAATCTCAATATCCATTACAGCAGGTAATTAAACCAAATTGCTTAAGCAATATTTCACATGTGAAACAACCACATATGAAAAACATGTCCTTCCATGCAAATCAGCCTGAGCCTTCACATACATATTCCACCAACCAAGACCAGGTTCGAACACACACTGTCCTTTTTGGAACTAGTTCATATGAACCCAGCAATGTAGCAAATGTACAAGTGTAATAACTTCAGAGAGAAATTGTATTCCAGGCAAATCTTTTTCGAGTGCTTTTGGCAATTCTACTGAGCATAATTAGCCACCAGGCATCACAGAAACTTTGTAATTCTGGCGTGCAATACACGTCCTGCATACATATGGATATAATGAAGCGTATATCCTCCTACTAATGTGAGAGGTTACTTATAAAATCATCATCTCACTCACTCAGACATTCTCAGCATTTACAAAGGAAATTTTACATGTTACATCACACATTCTTATCACAGACGTAGACTCACAAGAGCATTAATACCGTTTGATCAAGAGTGGGCAATGATAGGCATTCATAGGAAGATCCGGAATGCACAAGAGTTGCGAATATGCATTGAGAGTGATTTACGCCATCAAGAATACGCAATTATTCACAGCAGACTAATGATAGACATGGCGAAAAATATTCAGCGTGGTAGACATTGCAGGCTGAAGAAGCAACATTCAGTAGAACTTCGCAATGAAGTTCTGATTTCACTTTCACATTTTCTCATAAAAATACTCTGACATTCGTCTCTTACTGCTCACTAGGCATAGCCACAACATATAAAATGTTTTATAGTGGTACCTGAGATGAGGAGAGCTACATCCTATAGAATGATTAGGGCGCGAATTGTTACCACATCAAGGATAGCGACCGCTCCTGGTGGAATCAAAATGTCTGATACAAGGCTATAGGTTTTGGCCTACAAGAAAGCGTTACTCGCCCACAGCATTAGCCAGTCAAAAGACGGGCATGCGCCTTTTCCCTTTCCTGCGGGCTTCGAGAACATTCCATCTATTAATAACCATGCTATCAGGATGGTTTCCATTCGCAATTTAAAAGTATTGAGAAATGTTATTTGGACTTGGGACGTGAATGACTGATCCACCATGTCACAGACACATGGATCATCGCACAGAGTTTCTTGAGCAACGTAAACATTTGCATAATGATCTACTCCAGCAGAAAGTTTGACAAACAATGGCATAGAGACCAGCTCGATTAACACCTTGACCGGGGGATTTCTGAGGTGGGAATAATATTTTCTTAATAACACGAAGCTTCTGTGACATTTGTATGCTATGTTTTCTACTTTATTGTCTCTATTCACACTTGTAGTTCACTTACCTATCACTGTCAAACAAAGAAATCCTTGTTGCATACCTATAAAATGGATGACAGGCAAAAAGAAGCAAATATTTATGAAGCGTCGGACTTGTGTTGACAGCCGGACGCATCGAGGGGGGGGGGGGGGAATGTGTGCTTGTGTGTGTTGCTATGGAAACCATGATAACGTCAGAACATAGGCGGAGCTACCACGAGTCTGGGAAGGACTTAGGATGGAGCGAAATAAACAAACATACCACAAATAAGAAAATATAAATACAATAATTTGAAATTGTAAATAGTAAATTTAAGGCACATAGCAGCCATGAGGTTCTCGCACATGTGAAGATATCCTTGTATTCTAAACATAATATTTAAAATTTAAATTGTATCACGACGTCTCGTGTTCCATACGTTTTAACAAGCAAATTCGAGGAACCGTTGGCGGGACTGATGAACTGACGTCGCAAGCCGGATCCGGCCCGCTGGCCGTAGTTTGGTGACTCCTGTACCAGGCAACCGATACTGACACGAATGTCTGAGATTTGCAACAGGTGATACAGAACAAAACCACAGCTGTGCGATACATGTGTCGCTGCATAGTACATGACCTACAGAAGACAGCGTAAGAGGGGTTGAGTCTTTAGTAGTAACAATAAGAGCAATTAATGTAATATTAATTTTTTAAAAGTACTTTTCTTCTTTTTATAGGCCATGTCATGTGGCGTTGGTGATCATGCTAAACAATGCTAATCATTTTCTGATACCGATTTTCCCACATGGCAATATGTCAAACTGTTTGGTATCTTCCCTCTTGGTCTCCCCTGCTGCTCTCTCCTCCGACTCTCCCGCTGTGACGAAAATACTCCAACTTTCCTCTTCTCAAAGATACCTAAAGAATATGGGCAGGTCCTCTTCTGATGCTATAAACCAGCTCTGCTTGTGAGTTAACTATTTCCAAGATATCTTCATTACCCTTTCTATCAGTTCACTGTGTTCTTAACATTCTTCTGCAAAACCACATCTCCGCAGCTTCCACATAATTACCCACTTGTCTCACAGTTGTCCACGATTCACTTCCGTAGATATGGATTGGCTCAATATAGCACTTAAGAACTCTTTTCCCCATCTCGATTAACAAAGATAAATTGCAGATAATATTCTTCATCTTGTGGAATGCTGTCTTTGCTCGGGCTATTCTACATATACCTAAATGCATTAATTTGTTTCAGACTGGTTCATTTCACTTTGAATTTGCATTTGGGTATACACATTTTCTTTGTAAAAACCATTATTTCAGTTTTTCTATTATTGAGACTAAATCCTTAATTTTGACTTTCTGATGCACTTATATATCTATAATTTATGGTAACAAATCTTTATTTTCAACGACCAGAACCATGTCATTGGCATAACGCACGTTGTTTACATTATGCCCATCAGCTGATATTGCTGTCATGTCGTGTATGGATCGCATGATTATTTTGTGTACAAATTGAGCAGATCGGATTATAGTACACTGCCTTGTCTAACACCTTGCTTAATTTAATGTGTTGAAAAGTTCCCAATTGGTTGTCAATTTCTAGGTTGCTCTTTATTCATTATTCTCATAATAATTTTATAAACACAATAGTATTTAAACATATTCAGAATATATGGATAAGTATATTTCCTTTATAAAGACTCAAAAAACAACAACGAGTTGAAAAGCTGGATAATTTTAGGGTTTTAGCAATTCGTAATCTTTACAGAAAATACTAATTTACTAATGCAACACCAACAACTACCATCACCAGATAAGTATATTTCTTTTATAAGAACTCAAAAAACAACGAGTTGAAAAGCTGGATAGTTTTAGAGTTTCAGAAACTTGTAATCTTTACAGAAAATACTAATTTACTAATGCAACACCATCACTGGCCTTACATCAAAGATCATCTGCGACGAGACCAAGAGGACGTCAAAGAAGAAAATGAATTGACGACATCAAAGACATTGTACAATCACACGAAATGGCAATATCCAGTGCCACCCACCGGGCACTGGAGCGCAAATTATTCCTCCCCACGACGCTTGACGGCAGAAGTGGGAGATGATGATGATGATGATGATGATGATGATGATGATGATGATGATGATGATGATGATGATGATGATGATGATGATGATGATGATGATGACATAAAATACTGTCTATCAGAATTAATACTTTAAGCCTGTCTATCACAATAAACACTTGAAGTCTGTCATCACAGTAAATACTTAAAGTTTGTCTACCACAGATAATACTTGAAGTTTGTCTACAACAGTTAATATTTGAAGTCTGTCTATCACAGATACTACTTGAATTCTATCTATCACAGATAATACTTGAAGTCTGCATATCACATATACTACTTAAATTCTATCTATCACAGATAATACTTGAAGTCTGCATATCACATATACTACTTAAATTCTATCTATCACAGATAATACTTGAAGTCTGCATATCACATATACTACTTAAATTCTATCTATCACAGATAATACTTGAAGTCTGCATATCACATATACTACTTAAATTCTATCTATCACAGATAATACTTGAAGTCTGCATATCACATATACTACTTAAATTCTATCTATCACAGATAATACTTGCAGTCTGCATATCACATATACTACTTTAATTCTATCTATCACAGATACTACTTGAAGTCTGTCTACCACAGATAATGCCTGAAGTCTGCCTACCATAGATAATGCATTAAGGCTGTCAACCACATTTATTATTTGAAGTCTTTATATCATAGTCTACAACAGAAATTGCTTTATGTCTGTATATCGCAAATAATACTTAAAGTCTGTCTAACACAGATAATACTTGAAGTCTGTATACCACGGATATTATGAGAAGTCTGTCTATCACAGATAATGCTTTAAGCCTGTCTACCACAGATAATACTTGAAGTGTGTCTATCACAGATAATACTTGAAGTGTGTCTATCACAGATAACGTTTTAAGTCGGTCTACCATAGGTCATACTTGAAATCTGTCTACCACAAATAATTCTTGAAGTCTGTCTACCACAAATAATAACAGACAATGTTTTAAGTCTGTCTATCACAGATAATACTTGACGTATATCTACAATAGAAAATACTTGCAATCTGTCTACCACAGATATTACTTGAAGTACACGATTTATTTAAGATACCCACACTTGTAAGTGCACACCTGATGAGTGAGGAGGCATCCATATTGGAATATCGTTGTCAGGTGATATCACCAGGTACAGGTACTAGATTCTCTGCTGGGAGAAAGTCTGAAGAGATTGTATTATCTATCTGCTTTTGTCGTGTACCTGGCGAGGAGTAGACATTGCGATTTTAACACTCCCGTCTTATCTGCCATCTGATATTTTGATGAAGTTGGGGTTGTTATAGTTATGATTCGTTAAAAGTTGTTTTTGCTTTCATTCGGGTTCATTTTCATAAGTAACTGCGTTCATCTTACTGATTAGAGCAGTTTAAGTGTCGACCTAGTGAAACTGGTCTGAAATTGGAAAGGGGATGTGCAGAAAAAGGGAACCAGGGAGGCCACATCATTATGTTGTGCCTTAGAAAATGTGAAGACCATACACTTCACATCTCAACGGCAGAAGGTGCCTTTACATTACCTTTACCTCCGTGGTGATGTGTTGTACAGCTTGTCTTCCCCTCTCCAAATCCAGAAACCGTCGGAAATGTTACATCTGCGGGGAGCCATATTAGGATGTAACCAGGACATATCTAGCTGGGAGTAGGCCTAGGTTGGCCATGTTGCCTCCAGGGGTTTAATGTATTTCATTGTCGACAGGCTCCAACACAGTGTCCAGGGAGAATATATAATATACAAAAAATACCCTTGTTAATTTGTTTGTTTAATCTGTCATCTACTGCCTATAGAACCTTGCGGTATATGGGGGGGGGGGGGGGGGGGGGTTTGGACCCGAGGAATTAAGGCCGACTGGCTAGTAGTCGTCGCAAACTGTACAGGTTAGGGTTTTCTTTTTGCCACCGACTGAAAAATATCCACACCTTACCGAGGATTCGAACATGGTTCTCCCGAAGGAGAATCCGGCATTCTGGCAACTGGGCCAGTGGTTTAGTCGGCTTTGTTAGGAAATAAATAAATAAATAAATAAATAAATAAATAAATAAATAAATAAATAAATGCGCAGACTACCCAGATCCACTGGTGTCGGTGACAAAACATAAAACACTTGTCTCGTTATGCCATGCTATACGTCACGAGTCTATGTATTCCTCTGGCTGCAGTTACAAGCAATCATAGACGAGTCAGACAGAAGACAGTCAATGGACAGGCTATGGCACTAGGGAGCCGCGGTGGTATAGTAGTTAGCACGCTTGTCTGTCGGCTCGGAGGCCATGTATTTGAATCGTCATCGAGGCGGGGGTTATTTTTAAATTGCCTGGACTCCTAGGTCCACCCAGATTAAAACGTCTGACGGAAATTTTGCGGGAAGTAAGTCGGCCGTCGTGATGATATCATCTTATTTATTAACATCACCCATCGAGTGGTGAGTTTTCGCTGTACATATGGAGCTGGCACCATATGCTTAATATGCCTCAAAGCGTTAAATAGCTTCCTTTAACTTTACATCTTAATTTTCTTAAACTACACCTTGCACTCTTGCCAGAGCACATAAGGCAGGTAGAAATCCCTCCCATGCTTGCAACAAACTCTTTGTAACGCAAATAACTGTATACCACCGTTTTATCGTTAGGACAGTAAAGTTTATGTGGAAAGAAAACTAGAGAATACGGCATAACGGATTCTTGACATCAGGGCACCCATTAGACAAACCCACTATCAGGATGGTTAGATAAATGTACGGCATTTTATGTACGACCCACCACGTGGACGGGTTATCAGGAACTCCAGCAGGTTAATTGGTCTGCTACAGGGAAACAGACGCTGCAGAAACAACATCAATGTCTAGTTTAGGGACGTGCACAGTTTTTATGGTAGAGCAGTTATACTTCTCTCCTTACAATGCTGTGCCGCAGCACAGGCAAGAAGGAATTAGATATACAACGGAAATAGTATATAACATACTGAACTTAAATGTTACATGTTCTTTGCAGGGCGTTACAATCAGCGGCCCCCCCCCCCCCTCCCCCCACACAGACACCCAGGTTGATTTTTATGTTCAGTGCCGATTCTGTGATGAAGGGCTTACGAATGCAATTCGTAATCCCGCATACCGCGTTTGAAACACAGATGCCGGAGATTTGATAGCAGACCGTCTTGCGTTGGTTTTCATACAATGGTATAGGTGCCGGTCGTTTAGAAAGCATTGACAAACTACTGAACGTAAACTTGGCGAGAAATCACAAACAGCAAAACCAATACTGGGGTTTACTGCGACGTCCCGTAAAGAATATTCAGCTAACTTAACTTTACGTTCAGTAGCTTGCCATAGCTTTAAGACCCGGAAGTCAACGTTGAAGTCTAACTGACTTGTGTAGGGAACTAACCCCATACCCCGCCTTCAAGACACAGGGAGCTTAAGCGCACACGCATCAAGCACGTAGGCAACGCAGACTGCCGATATACTGGACAGCCATCAAAAGTTAATGGGACTGTAGACAGACTGGAAGGACCAGTGGGAAGATTAAATTTTTCAGTCAACAGAATAAATTGAGCCTGAAGATAGATTTTTCTCTCACTGAAATAACGTGAGACATATGTACAGAGCTGTTTATTTTAACTCATAGAAGACAATGCAAAGAATTATAAATAAGAGATGACACCAGACAAAAGGAAAACTGAAATCTATTCACACGGCGATATCAAGCTGTCACTTTCAAATAGCAAAAACGCCGCATTAAATAAACACGTATACATCGAAGTCAGGCCAAATATACATCACAAAAAGATGCCATCTCTAACCATGTTTTTCATCCACACAAACTCATCATTGCGGAATATAGACAATAACATTCATACGTACATTTATTTTCATGTCCGTGAATAATGCAGATTTCTTAGACCTATCATAATCATCATCATCATCATCATCATCATCATCATCATCATCAAGAGAAAGAACATCATCGCCAGGATGTAGCAGGTTCCAGCGGGCGGTCACTCTTATACTCTCGATATTTCGCCAGTTCTCCTACATGTTCATGTACATTAATATCCAATGTCTAGCTTTGTGTTGGACGATCCCTGCCTTTTCTTTAAGAAACCATCTCTTCCATCGCTGTAACTTCTACACCATTGTGATCAAAGTATTTAAGTTTCCCAGTCAAGATGACGTTTATGCGTGACAGGAAAATCTCGTGTGTAATATGCGTTATTAACTTCAATCAAAATGCCTGTATAATAAGCGCCCTACCTTTTAAAGATGTTATTTTATGGAACATCTGTTATATGTTAAAAATTGAATGTATTATAACAAACAAAATTAGGTTGAGTTATGTTAAGCCAAGAACCGACATCACATCACTCGGGACATTGCCATCCGTGCTCCGTTCTCAGCTTCCACAGCCAGCGAAGATCCTCAATACGTATGGTATTACGAGAGTAAGTTAATAAGTAAGTCACAAATTGCTGTAAAAAAATAACTAAATATGATAACAACTTGAAACCAGTTTATTTTTATACATACATTGTCCCTTTATTTCTCAACATGAATTTCCACCAACATTGATGCACTTATCCCATCATTTTATCAGTCCTCCCAAACCGGCTGCATAGAACTGCGTGCTCTGTTTTCTAAACTACGTTTTCACTTCACATTCAATTTCGGCGTCATTCGCGAAATGTCTCCCGCCAAGGTGAGTTGTCAGTGTTTATGCTGACAAATTTTTGTCCTGTAAAACGGTGCATAGCTGGGTAGAAAAAGTTACGAGGGCGAGTCAATAAGTAAGTCACACAGTTCTGTGAGATGGCAGGTAAACGAAAACAAAGCACGCAGTTCTATGCAGCCGGTTTGGGAGGACTGATAAGACGATGGGATAAGTGCATCAATGTTGGTGGAAATTATGTTGAGAAATAAAGGGACACTGTATGTATAAAAATAAACTCGTTTCAAGTTGTTATCATATGTAGTTATTTTTCTACAGTCATTTGTGACTTACTTATTAACGTACCCTAGTAGTTGCAGTCTGATAATGTTTCCGTCTGGCCTTCCCTGCGAGTTGTGAGTGCCGTCCAGATCGCCTGGCCACTCTCTGCTGTACCATTCTCCCCAAGCCGTGTTGATCTCTGTTCTCCTGCACTATACAAGCGCCCCGACCACGTCTGTCTTATCATGCACCAGTACCCCACCCAGGGGTTCAGGCACAGCTATTGTATCCTCCTGCTCGTTTCCCACCAGACTAGATGTCCGGGAGGGAGGGGGGGGATCCAACATATGCTCTCTTAGTCTAAACATGAAAATTAGCATGAGTAAATCAGAGGTAATGAATATAACTAAAGAAGAAAATAAAACAACAACAAAGGTCATCTTAAAGAACAGCCACCTGAAACAAGTAAAGACCTGCAAGTACTTAGGAAGCAAAATATCATCAAATGACAAATCAGGAGACGCGACATAAAACAGATGCAATAAGGCAAATCAACTCATTGGACAAATGGCACCAGTTGAGTTGAGTTGAGTTAAGAACCCACATCACTGCACTCAGGACATTCCCATACGTGCTCCGTCCCCTCGTTCAACAGCCAGCGAAGAGTCATACTACTAATCGTTCCCACCGCTATCTGATTAAAAGTTCTCCTGGTCTTCCCTCTCAGTTTTGAGATTCTTCCAGAACCCCTGCCGATCCCCCGCAATCTCATTCTTTCCACATATGGGTTCTCAATCTGTTCCTCCGCCTTCTCCACCTGGTCCCACAAGCGCACGACCACCTCCCTCTTGTCCATAGGCAAAATTCCACCAAGAGGTGCCTTCCCTGCTAGACTATCAGCCTGTTCATTCCCCCGTACACCCGTATGGCCAGGGCAAAATATCCATACAATTCTCACGATCTGTGACCTCTGAAGCGACGAGAGCCATTCCACACGAAACATTCCTTTCTCCACCTTGCTAAGCATACTCTTTGAATCCGTCATGAATACAACGTGTGTTGCAGTAGTCTCTTCTAGCCACCGGAATGCCGCTGTTACTGCCTCCGCCTCCATTCTCATGCTGGAGGTCGTAGTCTCATATGCCAGACTCTCCTTTTTCAAGACTCGTCCCATTAGCCTTTGCAATAAAGCCCCAGCCACTACGTCTGTTTCTCACCACTGACCCATCGGTGTAGATGACTATGTCACCTTGATGTGTGTTGCTCTGGATCAGCTGTTGCACTTCAAACTCAGTGCGGCCCGCTGCCCATTCTCTGCACTCACGACCCAGTGTTATTATTACATTGTGCCAGTCCGTCATGTCTTCCGGAACTTCAACCCACTCTCTTTCACGATTGATGGTCTCTAGATCACACACCTGACTTATAGAAAGTTCTGCCTGTGCCATCCAGGATCTGCCTCGTCTTAGTCTATGACCTTTAACCATATCCATTGCTGCATACAGCGGGTGATCCCTGTCTGCGGCAACTCTCAGGTACCATTTGGCCAGAAGGACCCTATGCCTATCCGTCATTGTTGGTAGCGCCAGGATATGCCTCATGCATATAATTGGTGTGTCCTTTGTGGACCCCAGGTATAACAGCATGGCAGCATTCTGTATGCGCTCCAACCTTTCAAGCTGGCTCTTTGATACTGTCAGCAGCCCCAAACCATACTCAATGACAGAAATTATTAACTGCTGAAAGAGCCTGTACAGCATCCTCTGATCTACCCCGGTTGCTGTCATAGCCGTCAATGCATTAAGTCCCCAACCAGCCTTCACCACCAAAGCCTCCACGTGATCCTTAAATGACAAACACCTGTCAAAGGTGATACCCAAGTACGTTAATTTACTCTCTTGACTAAGAGGACATCCATTCAACATAATACCTGGGACGTCTGCCTTGACGATCCGATTGTCCAAGGAGTACCACACAACCGATGCCTTGTCTGGATTTATAATGGCCCCTGCGTCCCTGCACAACTCCGCCACTCTGTTTACCTTCACCTGTAAGTCTTTCGCCACACTGGCCCTGTCTCTGCCATGTCTGTACACCAGTACATCATCTGCAAATGTCAAGATTCTACCTACACCTGGTGTCTCAAATGGCACCAATACTAAAGAACAAACACGTATCAATAGTAACTAAGAAAGCACTCTACAGCATAATCTTCCTACCAACTCTAGGCTACCGATGCCAAACCTGGAAAATGACAGAAAAAGAAGGGAAAGAAAAAAATCACAACAAAAATGAGATTCCTGAGAAGAATAATCGATGTATCAAGAAGAGAGAAAATCAGAAATGAAGAAATCAGGAATAACATGAACTTGGGGTAGGGGGTTTTTTTGTGTGTGTGTGTGTGTGTGTGTGTGTGTGTGTGTGTGTGTGTGCGTGCGTGCGTGCGTGCGTGCGTGTGTGTGTGTGTGTGTGTGTGTGTGTGTGTTATAGCGACGCTAGATTTTATCATAACGCAGCAGGTTAAATGGTTTAGCCATGCAATTAGGTTACTAACTAACAGTATACCACAGCAAACAATGATGTATGGGAATACATGAAGCGCATAAACGGGTACACTCCCGCTGTTGATGCTTCACCTCGACACCACAAGGCACAAGAGAAACCTGACGAGATGATGGACGAGCACTCCCCCGTTGTTTATGCTTCACTTCGACACCACAAGGCACAAGAGAAACCTGACGAGATGATGGACGAGCACTCCCCCGTTGTTGATGCTTCACTTCGACACCACAAGGTACAAGAGAAACCTGACGAGATGATGGACGAGCACTCCCCCGTTGTTGATGCTTCACCTCGACACCACAAGGTACAAGAAGAACCTGATGAGATGATGGACGAGCACTCCCCCGCTGTTTATACTTCACCTCGACACCGCAAGGTACAAGAGGGACATGATGAGATGAGCTCTCTTAGCTTAGATTATTTAATGGAAGAAAGCCATTCTGTCCGAAGCATGTCTGTCTTCATTTTTCTTATCATATGTGAGTCCGTTACAATCACGACTTGTGTGTGCTGCTTGACCCCCAGCCAGCATAACGCCGCTGTGACTACCTCTACCTCCATTGTCAGACTAGATATGGTGGTATCATATGTCAGGCGCTCCTGTACCAAACACCGTCCACCAACCTTCGCCACAAACGCCCTGGCACTTCTTTCACCTTAGCACAGCGCCAACCTTAACAATGATTAAAACACCTGGGTGCAAATTGTTGTGGATCATTTATTGGACCTTCCATTCAGTGCAGTCTGCCGGCCAATCCCTGCATTCCCCATTCAATGTTATTACGACCATGCACAGTTCTGACTTTCGCTCTAGCATTTTGACCCACTCCTCTCCTCTCCCAATATTCTCAAGCATGCACATCTATCTGATTTTGTCCTCTACCTGAACATCTATGATGTTCTCCTGATCAGTATATGGTCACTCTCTCTCTCTCTCTCTCTCTCTCTCTCTCTCTCTCTCTCTCTCTCTCTCTCTCTCTCTCTCTCTCTCTCTCTCTCTCTCTCTCTCTCTCTCTCTCTCTCTCTCTCTCTCTTCGCTGGATGTTTAAGATAACATCAAGCACAGAGCACGCACTCTTTAGTTCCAGCGATATTTCTCATACAGAAGTAGGTACGCAACACTACATTTTAGATACTTTGGACTCTCTCATTATCACCCTCCTCTGAAAGAAGCCAATCTAGCGTTGTGGAGTCAATGGCATTCTAGGTGCCATAATTATAAATATCGTTAATATTGCCATCCATTAATACGTTCTTTCTTCCAAAAATCGTCGTCCTCGAAATACAATATTTGAGGAAGCCGTGTTGAATTGTGGTCTTAATTCCTTACATGCAGCAAGTACCCACTTTGGAAAATCTGTAAGAGTCGGTGGATGCAAGCGCCCACCAGCAGTATATGTGAGACTACCGTCTCTAAACCATGCATGCCATTTATGGATGGCATCTGTTATGGCTCATTAAATCGGTGTCTTAAGGCTGCAACAGACGAATCAACCCCCCCCCCCCCCAACCTCTCCTTAAATTATAAACTCTTTTCTCAGTAATGTCTGTGGTTGCTTTAGATTTCTTGGCATCTGTGAAGAAAGCATTAGTATGCCATTGTAATGACCATAATGGAAGGGGCAAATCGCAGACAGCCAAACAAACTAAACACCATAAAGAGATGGACGAAAGGCAGTCTCTCAGTACAGCCACGCCAAGCTACAGGCTAATGGTGCGGGAAATTCTTTGCAGTTGACTTTGGTGGGAAGATTACCCTAGAATAGATA
Organism: Cepaea nemoralis; assembly: GCA_014155875.1. NCBI lineage: Eukaryota > Metazoa > Mollusca > Gastropoda > Stylommatophora > Helicidae > Cepaea > Cepaea nemoralis. The sequence continues at coordinate 288,593 of JACEFZ010024953.1, read as the reverse complement.
GATGAACTGACGTCATAAGCACGCCACTGAGACGTACTAGGGATAGTTGTTGGCCTATGAACGGAACACGGCAGGCAATCTAGCCGGTATGGCGTCGGCTGCAGCGCTTTCCGAGATTCATCTCTCGAAACCAGTGCTTACGGCTGAGGTCGACTCCCTTGCCGCATTTGTTAGAAAAAGAAATCAACACCGCAACTACTGGCGATAGAAGCCACGATCAGTGTGTTGGCCAGGGGTGTGTTCTACACTTCATTGATGTTGCTCCTATATCAACGCGGCAACTACTGGCGATAGAAGCCACGATCAGTGTGTTGTTGGCCTGGGATGTATTCTACACTTGGCCATCATTGCTCCTATATAAACACCGCAAACACTGGCGATAGAAGCCACGATCAGTGTGTTGTTGGCCTGGGATGTATTCTACACTTCATTGATGTTGCTCCTATATCAACACGGCAACTACTGGCGATAGAAGCCACGATCAGTGTGTTGTTGGCCTGGGTGTATTCTACACTTGGCCATCATTGCTCCTATATCAACACCGCAAACACTGGCGATAGAAGCCACGATCAGTGTGTTGTTGGCCTGGGTGTATTCTACACTTGGCCATCATTGCTCCTATATCAACACCGCAAACACTGGCGATAGAAGCCACGATCAGTGTGTTGTTGGCCTGGGTGTATTCTATACTTGGCCATCATTGCTCCAATATCAACACGGCAAACACTGGCGATAGAAGCCACTATCAGTGTGTTGTTGCCTGGGATGTATTCTACACTTGGCCATCATTGCTCCTTTATCAACACCGCAAACACTGGTGATAGAAGCCACGATCAGTGTGTTGTTGGCCTGGGATGTTGTCATGAAATGCTGCATGTTAGTGATTCCCAGATCGACGACTGTATACAGCGAATACCCAGGGAGTAGAAGGGTTAATGAAACAGAAGGATAAAACACAACGGATTGACCAGCGCATGTGTATGTAGGTCAAGGCGGGAGAGTCGACTACAATACAAGGGACCTGGAGAGTGGAAAAATTAGTTTGCTACAAAGACAGACAGTATCATGGATCAGTCTATTGCGTTCTGGAGGTAGGGATATACGGAAAAGCCTAGATCAGAAATTTTCCACTGACAAGGGATAATGAAGTCTGAATTTGCTTTGTCCAGCAATGTCAAGGACGATGGGACAAAGATGATCTAAAGAGAGTGGCCACTTCTTTGTGTCAGTTTAGTGTGCGTTCCCCAACTGGACGGAAAGATAGAATTATGTGTCCTGTAATGAAAAGAAATATCCTCCTTTATAATGGGATAAAGTGCTTGGATGCGGATAAATTTCGATTCGTGGATTTACATTAATTCTATAAAGGAACATAGATGCCTAAATAAGGTATATTAGAGTATAGTTTTAGAATAGGAATAGATATTAGTGAAGTGCATTTAACATTGTTTCTATTAGTAGGAATAGTATAGATGTTGGGTGAATCTTCTATCCTATGTCAGAGTGGGTTTTTTCGGAAGCCTTTTCATTTCGGCTGGAGGAAAAGACACTCACATAGGGGAGAAGAGGAAGCAGACACAGATCTCACTAATAAAATGTATCTCAACCAGGTTTCCATACCAGTGCGAGACGTATCAAATAAGAGAATACAGATGGCTGTGGTCCAGATCACTCAGTGTTGATAACCCACAAGAAAGCCCTTTGAAGTAATAAAGCACGACACTTGTGCAGGAAAAAAGAAAGAATAGAAGTCTCACCGGAAGAATTAAGGACGACAGAGAAAGAATAATAAAGATCAGATGAGCTAATGGAAAAGCTCAAATGACTCAATCTCATAGAGTAGCAAAGTGCGTACCAAGAGCATATATCAATTACAAAATATCGAGTGTAGAACTTTTACAGAACACTAATAGAACATTTTAGAATCTCGATGTGTTGTTCCAGAATGGATTAAAGAACGCTATACGAAAACACCGAACATTCCTTTTAAGCGGACAGCAAATAGTGAGCGAGTTAAGTACATTGATACTGTGGTGAACATTTTCATTACAAAGAACGGATTTATCTACAGACGCAAGCAGACGGAGCCGTCAGGGTGAGATCGTTCTGTGGTGTCTATATATCGTCCTGTACTTTAGCCGAGAGAAGAGACGAGAGAAAGACACGAAGACTATCTATCTACATCTTATCTAGCAGCCACACCAGAAGAACAATAGCAATTACACAGACAATACCCATCCATACACAAGACATAGTTTTATAAATAAATCTTTTATTTAATGTTAAAAAGAACTGTTGTCGGAGTATGTGTTGAGGGAAAACTAGAGAGAGAGTGAAAGAAAGGGATATATGGATGATAAGACGGAAGAGAGGAGTGTAGACAAAAAGTCAGTAACTAATCCCAACAGATAATCAGGTTAAAGATGTGCATGTTGATTCCAATCTCCTCTCGAGGAAATAACAGCACATAAAATGGTGGGAGCAGCGGGATACGTACATACATAATACTCATATGACCTAAAGCATAAAGAGGCATATGCATAGAGAGAGGTACCTTGCATATTGGCACAGGCATAGCGGAGTACCTACATGTTGGGACATACTGATTGGAAGGAATATAAGTATATATTGATGACTTTTAATGGAAGGACGTCCATTGGATATATGGTGCCATTACATATATGGTAGAAACATTTCATTAATGCTGGTGACTTTGCAGTGAGAAAGTTCCAGACAGAGTGAATGTGGATAGGTGGTAAGACATTACATACCTAGTCACACGGTCACACGTCTACATAAGTCTTTATCCTATATCTCCTCTTGTGGATGAGAGAGTGGTTGTGATGTACGGTGGGGTGGTGTAGATTTATAATATTAGATAGACATAGATAAATGGTATAGGTTCTAGGTGGAATATAATTGTATAGTGAGTACTTCTTTTCTGCCTTGAGGGATCTTTACTCAACTTGCTGACTTATCTGCTGTAACTATGGCAACTCCTAAAGTAACTACAGCAGAACTGAGAGCCAACGGGGAGGAAATTGGGTTAGCTGGTACCGAGCTAACTGATTACATACAAGAAAGAGAGAGAGAGATTCGTAAAGGGGAAAGAGAAGACCGGAAAGCCGAGTTGGAAGTGAGAAGAATAGAGGTGGAGACCAAGAAACTAGAAATGGAACAAGAGGCCAAGAAAATGGACCAGGAGACCAAGCGACTAGAAATGGAACAAGAGGCCAAGAAAATGGACCAGGAGACCAAGAAACTGGAAATGGAACATGAATACCGCTTGAAAGAGTTAGAACTCAAGACACAAACTAAGGGTGAAATAGATGCAGCAGAAGGAAGTTCATCTTCACCTGGAGCAACCTACATGAGTGGACAGGGTTACCAGGCCATGAAGTTTCCCTTAGCGGTCTACGATGAAAGTAAAGAAAAGATATTCCAGTTTTTGGATCGGTTCGAGGCTATGGCAATCGCTATGGGACTAGATAGAACCAGATGGGCTCTTAAAGTATCCCAGTCTTTACGTGGTTCGGGCTACGAGGTCTACACACGCCTACCACCAGGACAGGAAAATCAGTATGAGGAATTGAAGGCAGCTTTGATGAAACATTATGAAGTCACAGCACAAACGTATCGGAAGAAGTTTAGATCGTCTAGACGAGAGCCGGGAGAACTATTCGCCGCCTACAGTCTGAGGCTGAAATCCTATCTACAGAAATGGATGGACTTGGCAGAATTCCAGAGGGATTATGAGAGTCTCGAAGAGATGATGGTGGTAGACCAAATGCGAAAGCAAATGTCGAAACCTCTCAGAACCTTCTTGGGAGAACAAGGGGCGGAACGGATTGATGTGGTGAATAAGCTGGCTGAACGATTCGTGGAAGTACATGGTGAAACTGAGGAACTAAGTACACAAACCAAAGGTCAGGAGAAAACAGAGAAAAAGAAACCTAAAAACTGGGAAGGAGAAAAAGGGGAACCTTATATAAAGCACACAGAGGAGAGTTCAGAGAAGGTGAAGGTAGGAAACCAGAGCACCTCGAATTCTCAAGCGAAACGACAGTGGTCTGAAAAATGGTGTTCATTTTGTAGGGCGGCCTCCCACAACACGAAGGACTGCAGATTGAAACCTAAAAGTTCTTACTTCGCAGCATGCAAAGTGATTCCTACATCGGTGATCACAGACAAGGCTGAGGTCGGCGAAGGAGAAAGGAACAAAAAGGACACAGGGAAACCTAGGAAGGGAACAGAGTGCACTCACTGCCAGTCGACAACACATAATACTGTGGACTGCAGATGCAAGGGCAAACACGCCAATTGCATAACCAACCTCGAGGAATCAAAAGAGGAAGGCAAGGAAACGGTCAAGGAGATGAAAGACACTCAGGACCAAGAGAGACCACCTGTGGTTGAACTTATTGAAGTCAATGGCCAGCAGGTTGCTTGTCTCTATGATACAGGTTTGGATGGGGAAGCGGTGGTGGACGCCAGCTTGGTAAGCCCAGACCAACTTACAGGGGAGACTATAGAAATACAGCCGGCAATGAGGAGTGCTGTTACCATGACGCTGCCAATCGCCAAGGTGGAGATTAAATCCAGGTACGTCACGGGCATTATTCCAGCTGCTGTATTATCTGACTCCTTATTTCCAATGATCATTGGCACGAAATATGTCTTTTTGGGGATGCCCAAACAGCAAGCCCACAAGGGAACAGTAGTCAGTGGATCTCAAGGGAAGGAAAAAGAGGCAGAGACACTATGCGACAACTCAGGGATAGGAGAATTGCATACTGCCCAGAGGAAGGATACTACGTTGCATCCTTGCTACAGGAAGCTGCAAAGAAGTGCTGAGCCACCAGAACGGGGACAGTACTTTCTGAAGAATCAACTACTCTATCGGAGAGCTGGGAGGGGAGATAACCTGCATGAGCAGTGGGTGGTTCCAGAGACACACCGTCCTCACATTCTTCAGAGTGGACACATCATAGGCGAGAATCGACATATGGGTGTCAGAGAGACCTTGCAGCAAATATCCGGCCATTATTGCTGGCCAGGAATGACCGGAGATGTACGCCGGTGGGTGAAGTCTTGTTCGGAGTGCCAGAGAGCACCACCCAACAAGCGAATTAAGAGGAAACTAGCTCTTAAAGTGGAAGACAAAGTGGAAGTGTGGAGTCCAGCAGAGACCAATATACTCCAAGTAGGATGGAAAGGACCTTATCCTGTGGAAAAGGTGGTGTCCAAGAACATCTACAAAATACGGATCGGGGAAGAGAAGAAAAATCTCCCTAGACATCTCATTAGGAAATATGAGGAGAGATCCGGGAGCAAAGCTTCACACTTTATGGTGATGGCAGCCATTAGGACAACGGTTACCAGTCCAGACGAAGACCAGAGATCGCCATGTACAACATAGGAGGGCCTATAGGGACAGTACGTGATAGGTCAGATTTACCCAACGACAGTAGGAGGGAAATCACAAGTCAGGGAAAGGACAAGAGTGAAAGTTTCACCGGTAACCAAGTTCAGAAGGGGTGGGTAACGTCGGGAAAAGCGAGAATTACCCAGGACTCCAACCAGAGATTGGCTGACCAGATACAACATCGCCCAAGATGGTCCTGGAAGCAAAAGCCCAGGAGGATTGGGAAAGACGACTCGGCCCGACGAGGACGAGGCGGAACATCCCCAGCGGAAAAGCCGGGGGAAACCAAGAGGACATGGAAGCAGTGTTACAATCAGGATGGGACAATCCGTTTGTATTGTGAGCCGTCGCTGACGCAAGTCGAAAGTAGGTCGACTGAACGTACAGGAGCGAGGAGCCAACACTAGTTTCAGTCGTTAGTAGTATAGTAGGGTGTCAATTAGAGCGCCTACTGGAAAATGAAGTGAGCAAGGTGAGGATCCAATCATATCATCAACACGTGATGTTAATAGCTACTTCGCAGAAGCTCAACGCACGATGGATGTGATGGACGTTGTTGCTGCAACGGGACTTCACAGTGGAATATTTTGGAAAGGAGAATGTAGGAGCAGATTTCTTATCCAGACATCCAGCTCCGGAGGAAGAAGATTAGGATTGTGGATCATGGGAATCAAACCTACAGTGAGAAAGATTCGACGCGGTCTAATCTCTTAAGAGGGGGCCTATGTCATGAAATGCTGCATGTTAGTGATTCCCAGATCGACGACTGTATACAGCGAATACCCAGGGAGTAGAAGGGTTAATGAAACAGAAGGATAAAACACAACGGATTGACCAGCGCATATGTATATAGGTCAAGGCGGGAGAGTCGACTACAATACAAGGGACCTGGAGAGTGGAAAAATTAGTTTGCTACAAAGACAGACAGTATCATGGATCAGTCTATTGCGTTCTGGAGGTAGGGATATACGGAAAAGCCTAGATCAGAAATTTTCCACTGACAAGGGATAATGAAGTCTGAATTTGCTTTGTCCAGCAATGTCAAGGACGATGGGACAAAGATGATCTAAAGAGAGTGGCCACTTCTTTGTGTCAGTTTAGTGTGCGTTCCCCAACTGGACGGAAAGATAGAATTATGTGTCCTGTAATGAAAAGAAATATCCTCCTTTATAATGGGATAAAGTGCTTGGATGCGGATAAATTTCGATTCGTGGATTTACATTAATTCTATAAAGGAACATAGATGCCTAAATAAGGTATATTAGAGTATAGTTTTAGAATAGGAATAGATATTAGTGAAGTGCATTTAACATTGTTTCTATTAGTAGGAATAGTATAGATGTTGGGTGAATCTTCTATCCTATGTCAGAGTGGGTTTTTTCGGAAGCCTTTTCATTTCGGCTGGAGGAAAAGACACTCACATAGGGGAGAAGAGGAAGCAGACACAGATCTCACTAATAAAATGTATCTCAACCAGGTTTCCATACCAGTGCGAGACGTATCAAATAAGAGAATACAGATGGCTGTGGTCCAGATCACTCAGTGTTGATAACCCACAAGAAAGCCCTTTGAAGTAATAAAGCACGACACTTGTGCAGGAAAAAAGAAAGAATAGAAGTCTCACCGGAAGAATTAAGGACGACAGAGAAAGAATAATAAAGATCAGATGAGCTAATGGAAAAGCTCAAATGACTCAATCTCATAGAGTAGCAAAGTGCGTACCAAGAGCATATATCAATTACAAAATATCGAGTGTAGAACTTTTACAGAACACTAATAGAACATTTTAGAATCTCGATGTGTTGTTCCAGAATGGATTAAAGAACGCTATACGAAAACACCGAACATTCCTTTTAAGCGGACAGCAAATAGTGAGCGAGTTAAGTACATTGATACTGTGGTGAACATTTTCATTACAAAGAACGGATTTATCTACAGACGCAAGCAGACGGAGCCGTCAGGGTGAGATCGTTCTGTGGTGTCTATATATCGTCCTGTACTTTAGCCGAGAGAAGAGACGAGAGAAAGACACGAAGACTATCTATCTACATCTTATCTAGCAGCCACACCAGAAGAACACTAGCAATTACACAGACAATACCCATCCATACACAAGACATAGTTTTATAAATAAATCTTTTATTTAATGTTAAAAAGAACTGTTGTCGGAGTATGTGTTGAGGGAAAACTAGAGAGAGAGTGAAAGAAAGGGATATATGGATGATAAGACGGAAGAGAGGAGTGTAGACAAAAAGTCAGTAACTAATCCCAACAGATAATCAGGTTAAAGATGTGCATGTTGATTCCAATCTCCTCTCGAGGAAATAACAGCACAGATGTATTCTACACTTCATTGATGTTGCTCCTATATCAACACGGCAACTACTGGCGATAGAAGCCACGATCAGTGTGTTGTTGGCCTGGGATGTATTCTACACTTGGCTATCATTGTTCCTATATCAACACGGCAAACACTGGCGATAGAGGCCACGATCAGTGTGTTGTTGGCCTGGGGTGTATTCTATACTTGGCTATCATTGTTCCTATATCAACACGGCAAACACTGGCGATAGAGGCCACGATCAGTGTGTTGTTGGCCTGGGATGTATTCTACACTTGGCTATCATTGTTCCTATATCAACACGGCAAACACTGGCGATAGAGGCCACGATCAGTGTGTTGTTGGCCTGGGGTGTATTCTACACTTGACTGCCCATGCTACTATATCCAAATGTTAAAGCATCTGATGTGCATTGGACATATGGTGCTAACCCATACTTTCTAGACCAGTTAGCATTCGGTGGGTGATGTGGTCCCGCCAGCCGCCTTTACTTCCCACAATATTTGTACCAATTGCAGGATTCGTGGACCAGGGAGACCGTGTTCATCTTTTCTTTCTTTTTTTCGCTCGCTCGCTTCGAACTCAAGGGTAGTCCATACACATTATTTATAGTAGTGATGTATGTGAATTTTGCGTGTGGATTAACTTTCCCTATTAACAGCGCCCCTCGCCATCATACGAACCCACTGAATATGAACCCAGACGAAAACCACTCAGAGGTACTTGTAATTTACGTCCCCAAGTCAAGGACGACAAGTCAACATTTTAGTCCAACTGTCTGATGTGGGGGTTGAACCGCTTACCACGGCATCAGCACTACGGATGTTTAAGAATACGCGTTCTTACGCATTTGGCCATGCGGACCTGCACGGTGTCAGTTTATTTTAATTGTTTAACCCGCCTCGATGGGAATTCGAACACATGACCCACTGGTCGACAGGCAAGCGTTCTTGCTACTTCTCCTGCCGCTGTCCCTCCAATAGCAATGCTAATATCAAATATGTCAATGATCTAAATACACTAGGCTCTCTAAACATTTCAAGTTTTGTTGCCAAAACTGTGCTTATCGTGTGCTAAGAGTGAGTCATAACAGTTTAGCGACAAGAAGAACTGTTCAGATCGAGCAATGTATTATATGCTAAAAGTGAGTCACGACAGTTTAGCGACAAAAAGAACTATTCAGATCAAGCAATTTATCATGTGCTAAGAGTGAGTCACGACAGTTTAGCGACAAGAAGAACTGTTCAGATCAAGCAATGTATTATCCCAGGGCCGCTTACATATCTTTTGATCTGTAACTGTATTAAAACATGCACTCGTGCAGAGATAACATGGTATTATTTCATTCAGGTCAACACTCTTGAACAATGGAACAGGGAAGAGAATAATGTCAGATTTGAGAACTTTGTAGGCTGGAAAATGGTGGAATAATCGTTTCTGGATACACGTATGTGATTTAGTGTGGGCAGGAGGGATTGTAAAAAGCGCATTGTCAGATTATAAGCTTGTAATAAAATAGATTATTTACAATTATATATGTGTGATCATATTGTTTTCGCTCTCGCTCGATTTGAAATCAAGCGTAGTCCATACCTGCTGCTAATAGTAGCACTGGACTGAATTTTGCATGTGAATCAGCTTTTCCCTATTACCAGTGTCTCTGGCTATCAGGCGAACCCACTTCGACTTCAAAGGTACTTGTAATCTACGACCCCAAGTTAAGGACGAGAAACCAAAATTGTAGTCCTGCTGACTGGTGTAGCGGTTAAACACCGTACCTCAGCATCAGCGCACCGAATGTGTAAGAACCAGCGCTCTTATCCATTCGGCAATACTGACCTCTGTGTGATCATATGATTTGTGGAATGTTATTTTTAAACAGTTATTTGCATATCTTTTACAGGACGCTGCAATCAATCCCTGCATGTATATTGAGAGACATGCAGGTGTTTTCAGCGGATTTTAAGTACCATAGTTTCGCACCCGTATGTTACCATAGGATATATATATATATATATATATATATATATATATATATATATATATATATATATATATATATATATGTGTGTGTGTGTGTGTGTGTGTGTGTGTGTGTGTGTGTGTGTGTGTGTGTATGCTATTAGTATTGTAACGTTTGTTGTTTCAATCTATAAAGGATTTAATTATTTTAGTTTCTATAGTGCAATGAATGTTCTTCTTTAAATTTACTGTGTAACATTACCAAAGTCCGTCAGCAGAGAACATGGATATTCAAAACTACTAGCTTTATGTAATTTTTCGTCTTTGGTAGAAACCAATCTTCCATTCAGAAACCAATGGCAAACGAGTGAATTAACATTATATGCTTTCTGAATCAAGCTTAGTGTTGCTAAGGGCGACTGCTCAAGTAAAATACATGATTATGTCACGCTCAACAACACTAGTCTTGATTCATAAAGCATATAATGATACCGCAGTGAAGAAACCCCACATCGTTGGGCGACAGAAGCTCTTTCGTAAAGTCATGTTAGCGTCGTTGATGATCCACATAGCAGACAACTGTATACATCAATAAACAATCGAAATATAGAGAACAGAATAGATATTTCAATTCTGCTGCATGACGACATATAGTGCCTCAAAACGCACAATGTGTCTGCTCGGAGATATTCTCTATATTCTCCAAACCTTACAGTATCTAATGATTTTCTTGTTCCCGCGTCTCAGATCGATACAGAAGATGTAACTATTCAAGCATACTGAACCTCATCGTTATTATCACGTGCCGTCCCGATAGCGTAGCTGGTCAGATTCGTCATCTCACATGGTCACCAGAGCCTTGGATCAAGTCTGTGGTCTTGCCCCATGAGTGCCAGGCAGCCATGCTACCCAAGGCTTTCACTTGCCCTTTTCTTATAAGGCTTGCTAGTTGTCACCAAATTTTCAAGTTTATTTCTTCTTATTAGGTTTCTAAAAAAAACATGACTGTCTACATCTAGATTTTCTAATCAGTCTAAGATTTGTTATGCGTTTCTTATAAAGCTGTCTCATTCATTTTTATATCTGTCCATTGCATATATTCTTTTAATTTTTCTCAGAAACTATATTATTACTGACATTAAAAGTTTCTCAGCTTGCCTGCTTATTATCAATGCGCTACATGTATACAGCGTATAAATTATGTATAGCCCTTAAACATTTTTTTTCTCCCTAAAATTGACAGCGTTTTATTGGTCAGGATGTTTTCCCTTTTGCAAAAGACTCCTTTGTCGAGCGCGTTATTGTTAATGCAACAATACAGCTGAACGAGGTTTAGACCAATGGGTCCAATCTAACGGTTGCATATTGTTGATAAATGGTTGTAGTTGAAGTAAAAGACTGTTTTGTAGGAAATATTCTGTAAATATATGTGATATTATTAGTTTGTATACAATGAACACATGCCAGGAACTTCTAGTGGCCACCTTCTATGTAGAATTTTATTCCTAAAGCTTAGTTGAAAAGCTAGGTGAAATTTTATTAAAACTGCTACTGGAATAATCAGAATATGAACTCTATGGTGGCTTTTAAAGAGGGGCGGAGCATATATGAGAATGTATCAAGTTCGGTGATTCTTAAATTCAGTATTACTTGTTTCATCCCAAAACACTGTGCAATCAGTAAGGTCTACTGGATAGCATAATGGATAGTCTTCGTGATAGTCTCTACTTGATGACTTATATAGTCAACTGGAAACCCTATTACCAAGTCTACTGGCTAGTATATCATATAGTGGCTAGTCTTCACGATAGTCTACTTTATGACAGATATAGTCAACTGGATAACCTATTACCCAGTCTACTGGCTAGTATACCATATAGTCTATTAGGTAGGCAACACCGAGGCTGCAACGGCGAATCATGCTGCGGGGAATTCCGCTTGCTGGCTATGAAACATTTGACCAACCAATAAAACACATCGATGCAGTAAGACGGCCAGATGCACTGCCTTCAGAGCGCAGTTTAATCATTCTCTCACAACCCAACCCAGATTAAACAACCATTAATGTCTTGTTTCTATCCAACCAGTTATCATGTCAAGTATGAACAATGAGTTTTAGTCGTCACCACTGTAGTATGGTAGGCATAAACCGTACCACATTGGACATATGGATGGGAAAATGTCCGAAGTCTCACCACAGCAACCGAGCAACGACGTCAGTCACTGGTGGTAGAAAACGACGCAATGGGCTCGTCGCTTTCTGTAGAAGCGAAAGGGCTGCAGGTGTAACATGAATCAATGCGTGTTCATCGTGGTATAATGACTCGGCGATAGCGGCAGAACGGTCCAAGAAACAAGCTGGCTTTCTCCGAGCTAAGACAATGATGCGATCAGAAGCAAGCAGATCACGACCCACAGGATGCATGGCTTTCGCCTTCCTAAAAGTAGGATGGATGTTGGGTTGGCGAACATAACGGAGAATTTGTGGGACAATTGTAGTCTGTGAGCAACATGTCTGATAGGCATTGACAGTTGAAACAGGAGGACAGCCATCTGTGAGTCATGACCTTAGTCTACCCTCTCCCCCAGAGGGCAAGGAAGACAAATATTCATGTAAGAGGGACCTCATCCAAATGCCTTGGACTGCCAGCGTAGCTAACAACGAATGCCAGCAAGAGACGAGCGAAAGTAGAACATTGTTTACAACTATAAGAAATAAAGAGACAGGGTTGTTATATGTTGTTTTTTTTTTGGTTACATAATGAAAAGAGGGGCATTGGAAAATATTGTGACGACTGGAAAGATCAGTCAGAGAATAGGCAGAGACAGACCAAAAGAAATTACGCTGGATGGACTGAAACGGTGGCACGGCGGAATCTCATCAATAGATCCGGAACAACGGGGATGGAGATCTGTGGAGAGACAACAACGCTTGCAATAGCTGGCACATGATAATCATAAGCGTTTTAATATGCTCCGACCTTTCTCTTCTCGTTTAATCCTACTGACTGTTTTAATATGTTCCAGGCTTGCTCTTATCATACAATACTACGTTTCAACGTGTTCCAATGATTCTCTTCACATATAATCCTACTGTTTCAACATACTCCAGTCTTTCTCTGCTCATATAATCCTACTGGTTCAACATGTTCCAGTCTTTCTCTTCTCATATAATCCTACTGGTTCAACATGTTCCAGTCTTTCTCTTCTCACGTAATCCTACTGGTTCAACATGTTCCAGTCTTTCTCTTCTCATATAATCCTACTGGTTCAACATGTTCCAGTCTTTCTCTTCTCATATAATCCTACTGGTTCAACATGTTCCAATCTTTCTCTTCTCATATAATCCTACTGGTTCAACATGTTCCAGTCTTTCTCTTCTCATATAATCCTACTGGTTTAACATGTTCCAGTCTTTATTTCTCATATAATCCTACTGGTTCAACATGCTCCAGTATTTATCTTCTCATATAATCCTACTGGTTCAACATGCTCCAGTATTTCTCTTCTCATATAATCCTACTGGTTCAACATGCTCCAGTCTTTCTCTTCTCATATAATCCTACTGGTTCAACATGTTCCAGTCTTTCTCTTCTCACGTAATCCTACTGGTTCAACATAATCCAGTCTTTCTCTTCTCACGTAATTCTACTGGTTCAACATGCTCCAGTCTTTCTCTTCTCATATAATCCTACTGGTTCAACATGCTCCAGTCTTTCTCTTCTCATATAATCCTACTGGTTCAACGTGTTCTAGTCTTTCTTTCTCATACAATCCTACTGGTTCAACATGTTCCAGTCTTTCTCTTCTCATATAATCCTACTGGTTCAACATGTTCCAGTCTTTCTCTTCTCACGTAATCCTACTGGTTCAACATGTTCCAATCTTTCTCTTCTCATATAATCCTACTGGTTCAACATGTTCCACTCTTTCTCTTCTCATATAATCCTACTGGTTTAACATGTTCCAGTCTTTATTTCTCATATAATCCTACTGGTTCAACATGCTCCAGTATTTATCTTCTCATATAATCCTACTGGTTCAACATGCTCCAGTATTTCTCTTCTCATATAATCCTACTGGTTCAACATGCTCAGTCTTTCTCTTCTCATATAATCCTACTGGTTCAACATGTTCCAGTCTTTCTCTTCTCACGTATTCCTACTGGTTCAACATAATCCAGTCTTTCTCTTCTCACGTAATTCTACTGGTTCAACATGCTCCAGTCTTTCTCTTCTCATATAATCCTACTGGTTCAACATGCTCCAGTCTTCTCTTCTCATATAATCCTACTGGTTCAACGTGTTCTAGTCTTTCTTTCTCATACAATCCTACTGGTTCAACATGTTCCAGTCTTTCTCTTCTCATATAATCCTACTGGTTCAACATGTTCCAGTCTTTCTCTTCTCACGTAATCCTACTGGTTCAACATGTTCCAGTCTTTCTCTTCTCATATAATCCTACTGGTTCAACATGTTCCAGTCTTTCTCTTCTCACGTAATCCTACTGGTTCAACATGTTCCAGTCTTTCTCTTCTCACGTAATCCTACTGGTTCAACATGTTCCAGTCTTTCTCTTCTCATATAATCCTACTGGTTCAACATGTTCCAGTCTTTCTCTTCTCATATAATCCTACTGGTTCAACATAATCCAGTCTTTCTCTTCTCACGTAATTCTACTGGTTCAACATGCTCCAGTCTTTCTCTTCTCATATAATCCTACTGGTTCAACATGCTCCAGTCTTTCTCTTCTCATATAATCCTACTGGTTCAACGTGTTCTAGTCTTTCTTTCTCATACAATCCTACTGGTTCAACATGTTCCAGTCTTTCTCTTCTCATATAATCCTACTGGTTCAACATGTTCCAGTCTTTCTCTTCTCACGTAATCCTACTGGTTCAACATGTTCCAGTCTTTCTCTTCTCATATAATCCTACTGGTTCAACATGTTCCAGTCTTTCTCTTCTCACGTAATCCTACTGGTTCAACATGTTCCAGTCTTTCTCTTCTCAACGTAATCCTACTGGTTCAACATGTTCCAGTCTTTCTCTTCTCATATAATCCTACTGGTTCAACATGTTCCAGTCTTTCTCTTCTCATATAATCCTACTGGTTCAACATGTTCCAGTCTTTCTCTTCTCACGTATTCCTACTGGTTCAACATAATCCAGTCTTTCTCTTCTCACGTAATTCTACTGGTTCAACATGCTCCAGTCTTTCTCTTCTCATATAATCCTACTGGTTCAACATGCTCCAGTCTTTCTCTTCTCATATAATCCTACTGGTTCAACGTGTTCTAGTCTTTCTTTCTCATACAATCCTACTGGTTCAACATGTTCCAGTCTTTCTCTTCTCATATAATCCTACTGGTTCAACATGTTCCAGTCTTTCTCTTCTCACGTAATCCTACTGGTTCAACATGTTCCAGTCTTTCTCTTCTCATATAATCCTACTGGTTCAACATGTTCCAGTCTTTCTCTTCTCACGTAATCCTACTGGTTCAACATGTTCCAGTCTTTCTCTTCTCACGTAATCCTACTGGTTCAACATGTTCCAGTCTTTCTCTTCTCATATAATCCTACTGGTTCAACATGTTCCAGTCTTTCTCTTCTCATATAATCCTACTGGTTCAACATTTTCCAGTCTTTCTTTCTCATATAATCCTACTGGTTCAACATGTTCCAGTCTTTCTCTTCTCATATAATCCTACTGATTCAATATGTTCATCCTATCTCGTCTCATAACGCTGCTGAAAATAACTACATACTTCTCATGTGGGTTCTAAATTGTCATGTATGTTTTAGTCTCTATCACATAAAACCGAATAATATACGACACAATTAAATATATCAAAATCGATGAATGAAAAATAGCAACGAATACGAGCTGGTTGCAAATGAGCAGGCATTTATAATTGCTGTCATCGTTAAGTCCAAAGGAATGAAGTGGCAACGTAGTATTCAATAAATTGGATTTGCAGAAAGGCAAAAAAGGCGGGTGCTGTATATGTAAATGGTGAGCATCCATAAGGCAACTAACATTATATTCATTCATTCATTCATTCATTCAGTAGCATGTCCTTTGCAGAACCTCGCTCCCATAACAACGTTCCGGAAAACCTCTCGATCATAAGCAAGATGTCCCGCGTGTGGGGTGGTAAATATAATAAAGTAGAATAAGGACAAGTTCGCTAGGGGTATTCAGTATGAATGGGGTCTAAATCCCAAACACGCCCTCTATAGGAAATAATATATTGGCTCGTTAAACCCCTAAGCATTGAACAAGGCAGAACATGGAGCAAGTTCAACACTAATATAGAAGAAATGTTTCCCATAGAAGGCTGGGCGATCCGGGAAGTTCTACCACAGACACCCGAGTACTAATCACTCTACCCAGAAGGTGTGTCTATGTGTACGTGCCCCGCCCCACATTTAATCTCCCATATATATATATATATATATATATATATATATATATATATATATATATATATATATATATATATATACAATGACAAGTATCCACTGTCATGTACATCCACAGTATTACATAACAGAGGGACAACAACCAAAGTTAGACACCACAACTGGATTACATGACAGAGGAAAATAGCCACTGTTAGACAAAAACAGTACAATGACTCACTGTATCACATAACAGTAACCATAACTGGACTATAAACATCAACTTTGGAACAACATGTTTACAATGAAGTAACTTCAAGGCTTGGTTAAACCAAACAAACAAATAACTGTATTGTGAAAACATTTGGGTCTTGGACAAACCCTGTTGGCTACATTATGGTGACATATACATGAAATACATTATATTCAGGTCATGCACACAAATTATACAACCATAACAGAAGTCCCCCAAAATCCCCAAAAAAGGTTCACAACAAATACATGTGTCACACACAAACAAAGTAAATAATCCATACAAAGAAATAGATAAAGAAAATCTATCTAATCTGTCTCTAGAACTATCCTATGGGTCTGATGATGACTCCCTCTCCTTCAATATCCACTAGAAAAGGTCTGGCCATAATCACACTCTCTATAATCCAGGAAACAGCTGCTTTGCATATATCCACCTATTCAGAAAATTGGGGATTGCACACACACACACACACGGAGCTTCCACTTCCGGATCATATATCCAAAGCGAACAACATGTAGGAGTAATCCATATGAATCCAAAGTGAATATACTGTAATCCACCAAGTCACAGCTGCTAAGCGACTGGGCTAGGGGCATTCCGGATTGGTATATCAGACAGTTATAAGTCTGAAGCGTTCTGGCATGGTGTAACAAACAGGAGTCCATGTGACTGATTCGATCAGGATCAGGCACAAACACTTTCAGTATATCTTTGGATGAGGAGTGACATCACATTATCCATTAGAATTTCCTGACAGAACTGACTTGAATTGGGCATAAATATTCCAGCCCTTTTCTGGGTTAAGATGTAGGTTATTCTTTCTTCAGCTGAATATACGACTTGATTGACCGGGAGGTGGTATAATGCTTGATTGTCCATGTCTGGGATATGATGGATGAGAAGATTCAACGGAAGCTGGGAGTCCACACAAGCAGCTCGTAAATCCATACTGTTCAATGATGGTGAACCCCAGACTATTCATGACTCTGGTATATGACAGTTGAACGTGGAATCAGGCGGTGACTTTTAGAAGAGGGTATACTCTGTATCCATCTAGGCCAGGCAAGCCTCATGTCTTTGCAGACATTGAAAAAATTAACACCATCTGTAAGTTCCCAGAGGTAGGGAATCCACTTCAGCATAGACACAGCCCATTAATTATCGAGGCATTTACATTCAGGTTCAGGGTGTGTAGCAGTAACCAGCACTCTTTGTAGGATATTAGGGGTAGGCTGATATCCCAGTTTCCTGCCTCTAAATCCAAATAAGTTGACTATACCTTCAGTTCCAATCATGGTGATTAGTGCCAATACTCCACCGCCATCTCTAGCGCTGTATAGTGAAGAAGAACAGGGTCGATATAGATTAGTAATACAACCCAAACTTCTGATAACAATGTATCATAATAAAACATACATTCTGATAGCAGTGTATCATAATAAAAATAAAGGAAACAAAAAGGGAAGAAGAAAGATAGGTGACAATATTTGCCTAGCACTTGTCGCCTACTGTAGAGTTTTGTCTCACTCCAAATGTGAGTAAGGTATCTACTCAATAGGTACATCTCTTCTGGACTGATACTGGAGCTTCCTGGGGGATTATTCACATCCTAACCGCCCAACCGTCCTGATAGTACCGCTGTCACAACATGGATGAAATCCCTGAGACAATGTCCTCATGTAAACAATTCATAAATCTCCTTTCCATAGTTACAAACAGCATTTATTACAGCATTAAGCAGTAACAATCATGAGCATAAAAGGTAAAATACTCATAAAAGAGAAATCATGGGAATCTTGTCCCATACACTTGAGATTATGTATATCATAAAAAATGAAAATCCCATAACATCATTTATGAAAAAGACTACAAGACAATCACACCTCTGTGTATTTACAACAATGTAAACAAAAGGTTAACTACTAAGTGCATGAAAAGTCAAGCGAGAACATCTCTCTCTCTCTCTCTCTCTCTCTCTCTCTCTCTCTCTCTCTCTCTCTCTCTCTCTCTCTCTCTCTCTCTCTCTCTCTCTCTCTCTCTCTCTCTCTCTCTCTCTCTCTCTCTCTAACATACTATTCATGTTGTACACAGATAGGAATATTTCTCCCTCAAAGGGCAGAAATACAAAATATGCACTCAGAAAAAAAAAACACTTTATAACACAGAGACCAGTTGTGAAAAATAAGCATTTAGGAATAAACTAAGTTTCCCAACAGCGGATCAGAAAGGTGACTCATAGCAAGATTATATTGTAAGCTTTATGAAATCTGACTGGACAAAATGGCGATGTCCAGACTGCGTGACGCAAACCAACTTTTCAAAGAAAGCGATTCTCATAATTTTCACACACACACAACTTCAATCATGCTATTAGTTCTATCAAAGCATTTATCCTAATACATAACATATGTTTTAAAATGCTCACCTGAAGCGCAGAGAATAAGTAGGCTATTAATTAACCCATTAACCATGGGTCACCCGCTAACTTGAAGAAAACATGGCGATTGACGAGACCGCTTTGTCTACCAAGCCTTTGTCTCGCTTAAGCCTGTGTTTCCGGGGCTCGGCCAATCAATGGCCTTAATTCAAACGAAAGTTAGTACGTTGATTCTCCCGTCGGGCTTTTTAATAGCCTTTACTTTTCAGGTATCGCATCCTAGCAACGTCTGCTGGAAAAGACTGAGGGATGATGACATACATGTCACACCGCTTTCGATACATCCATCTGGAGATCATCCGCCACATCCTGTACCCATCTCCTCTTTGGCCTTCCTCTTCCTCTCTTCCCAGGCCTATACCCCTCCATTATTGTTCTCTCTAAACTTTCGTGACGTTTCAAGTGACCAAAATATTTCGATTTTCTTTGTTTTATCGTCTTTAATAGCCAACCTTCTTCAATATTCAGCTCTTGAAGTATTGATGCATGTGTTTTTTTCTTTACCCAAGATATTCTTAGAACTCGTCTATAACATTTATATTCAAAGGCATTTATGCGCTGTTCAGCTTATTTAGTAAGTGTTCAGGTCTCACAGGCGTATGTTGCAATGGGAAATATACATGCTCTTAAAAATCTACTTTTTGTAGTTCTGTCTGTCCCATTCCATAATTTATTCAGTTGTTTTAGTCTTTGAAGAGCAATCGATAGCCATCGTTTAATTTCTTTCATTGTGTCACCGTTGTTGGTAATCAATGACCCATTTTATTCAACATTTTCCACCACCTCCAATTTTTCCTCATTAACATATATTTCTTTCTCCATAGTGGTTTTATCTATATGCATTATCTTTGTTTTTGCAATGTTAAGATACAAGTTGTGATTTTCACTATTCAATTGGGTTGAGGCTATTAGGTTTTCTATACCAGTCTGTGTTGTGGATAGCAATACTGTATCATCAGCATACCGAATCTCTGGTATGTCAAGACCACCGATATTTAGGGCATCATATAGCTCCCTATTTATATCATCTCTTACATCTCTCATTATATTTTCGGTGTACAGGTTAAACAAATAGGGGGACAGCACACATCCCTGACGAACTCCTTGCTTGATGTCAAACCAATCTGATGTCTCGCCATCTATTCTAACCGCTGCTTGTTGGTCTAGATAGAGTATTCTCATAAGTTGTATTACATTATATTATTATTTTACATTATATCGTAAGTACATTATATAGTAAGAAACATTATATATCAAGTGGAAATAGACGTCAATGATTTCGGTAATTAACTCTTAGAATACCAGTTCAAGTTGACAAGCGTATCAAGGTGGGTTTTTTAATTGATCTGGGCTCACGACCTAACCTACACAGTGTACCAGCACATTGACCTGGATTCATAGATCGACCTAACCGACACAGGGTACTAGAAAATTGACCTGGGCTCACAGTTCGACTTAACCAATCACATGGGTACCAGACAATATTATGGGAAGAGTGGGTGGATAGGATAACATTGACCACATTAAACCACGAGGGCCGATTGCTCTATAGCATTATTGATCTATCATCGGAAATCAACCGAGGAACCCTTTGAGGCCACTAAGGCCTCAGTAAACACACGTAGTATTGTCAGGCAATCATAGAAGGAGAAGAAAGAAGTTGAGATTAGAGAACAGCACGAGATAAAATAAAATTTGAGTTGTCTAGTGCATTTTCTAATCTCTACTTTATTCTTCTCCTTCTATGAGCACCTAACAATATTCTCATCTCATCATGTTCCTTTTGTATCTTGCGGTGTCAAGGTGAAGTATCAACATCGTGAGAGTGCCCGATTATGGGCTTCCCATGGACTCTACTATTCCCTCCGTCCAACGTTTACGTGGTCGGCCTCTTCCTCTGTTTCCATCTGGTCTGTACATCATTGCTTGTTGTGGTATGCTGTTGAATGGTACCCTACTTGCATGGCCAAACCATTTGACTTGCTGCTTTCTAATAAAATCTAGTGCTGCTATAACCCCCACTTTAGTCCTGATTTCTTCATTTCTGATCTTATCTCTTCTTGATACGTTGGGTATTCTTCTCAGGAATCTAATTTCTGTTGTTGTGACTTTTCTTTTCTCTTTTTCTGTTATTGTCCAGGTTTGGCATTGGTAGCATAGAGTTGGTAGGAAGATTGTGTTGTAAAGTGCTTTCTTAGTAGTTATTGATACATGTTTGTTCTTTAGTATTGGTGCCATTTGTCCAATGAGTTGATTTGCCTTATTGCATCTATTTTCAATCTCGTCTTCTGATCTGCCATTTGATGATATTATACTTCCTAGGTACTTGAAACTCTTTACTTGTTTCAAGGGATGTTCGTTTAGGTGAATTGTTGTTTTTGTTTCTTCTTTAGTTATAGTCATTACCTCTGTTTTGCTTGTGCTAATTTTCATGTTATGTTCCCTACACATTTCGTTTAGACTATTCATGTGGTCTTGTAATTCAGCTTCTGATTTTGCTATTAGTGCCTGGTCGTGCGCAAACAGGAGTTCTTTAATGGTTAGATTTGCAAATGGTTCTTCTTCTGTGTTCTCGTCATGCGGTATTCTTGCTGTCTCTGTTTGGCTGTTTCTTTACATATGTTGTCTATATATGTTATAAACAATAGAGAGGACAGGACACAACCTTGTCGTACTTCAGATCTTTTGGTGAAGGGTTCTGAGTGTCCTCCAGTTGCTCTCACTATGCATTCACTGTTGATTGTATAAGCTTCTACATAGGTTTGTTAGATGTGTACTCACTCCATATTGTTTACGGATTTCCCACAGCTTGTTTCTGTCTACTCTATCGAATGCCTTTTCGGGTCGACAAAGGCTAAGTAGAGTGTTTCATTGACTTCGATTGATTTTTCTATAAGGTGTCTAAGAGCAAAAATGGCATCTGTGCATCCTTTGTTTTTCCTAAATCCAAGTTGTGTTTCACTTAGCTCGGGGTTCTATAGTTGTTCGCAATCTTTTCTCAAGAATTTTACAAAATATTTTCCCAGTATGACTCAACTGTAAAATGCTCTGTGTATTGTGTGCAATCTCTTTTGCTGCCTGTGTTTTTCCATATTGGGATAATTATGGCATTTCCCCAGTCTCGTGGTGTCTGTTGTTCTACCCAAACATGGTTGAATAGTCTATGTAGCCATGCTGTTCCTACTTCTCTTGCTGCTTTAATTAGTTCATTTTGGTATTTCATCTTGTCCCGGTGATTTGTTCAATGGGGCTAATCTGATGGCTTCTATAATTTCTTTTTTCTTTTAGTATGTCTGGTTCTAGTTCTTCGGTGGCATCTGTTTCGGTTTCCTGAATTCCTGTGAAATCCGATGGGATGTTGAGAAGTTGTTCGAAATACTGCTTCCATCATAATAGGATTTGTTTTTGTTCAGTTATTGGTTCTCCATTTTTGCTGTTAATTATTTCAGTTGGGTCAAAGGATTCTCCTCTGGTTCGCATTGCACTAATCTTTTTGTACAAGTTTCTAGTTGCCTCCTTGTAGTTTTTATTTAGGGTTTCTCCATACTCTTCCCAGTCTTTTTGTTTTTCCCTCTTTACTATTCTATTCACATGTCTTCTCGCTATTCTATATTCTATGTAATCACACTACTGTTTGCTCTTCAACCACTTTTTATATTTTTCCTTTTTGTCTTTTACCGCTTTCTTTACCTCTGCGTTCCACCAACTTGTTATTTTCTTTATCCGTGTTTTGCGTGTTTTTGAGGCCCCTCATGTCATTTTTACAGTATTTAAAATGCTAGATTTGAACATCTCCCATTCTTCTTCCACTTGTCTTTCTTTCTATGAGTAGTTTTACAAAGATTTCAGTTAGTTCTTTCTCATAATTTTCCCTTACTGCCTCGTCTTTAAGGGTTTTTTTTAAGTTTACTGATTCGCATGACATGTATTTTCCTGCTCTTTGCTTTCTAGTTCTGATGGTTCTTATTGTGGCAACGACTGCTTTATGATCTGTGATTATACTTAAAGTGGGCACTGCCCTTGCATCCAATATATTTCTCTTTCTGTTATTTCTTGTTAATATAAAATAAATTTGGCTTTTAGTATCTAGATCTTTCCATTTATACCAGGTGTATACTTTCATTTATAGCAGGTGTATACAATATTATGTGTGTTTGTTTATGAATGGGTCTATCACAGTGCACTGTAAAGAGTCCACAATGGTCCTTTACCTTTATATGTCATGGGAAGTACTCAAATATCACACACATTTACCAAACTCCACCTAAATCGGCTCCAGTTGTTGAAACACTATACAACCAGAATAATAATAATAATAATAATAATTATTATTATTATTATTATTATTATTATTATTATTATATATATATATATATATATATATATATATATATATATATATATATATATATATATATATATATATATATATATATATATATATATATATATATATGTTTAAGTCTCCGATAATCACTGGTATCATGAAGGCTACTAGACTACAATGGCTGGGGCATATAGAAAGAATGGAAGATAATAGGGAAACAAAACTCGCTTACACTCAGGAAATAAATGACCGTCGACCCCGAGGTAGACCAAGAAGGCGGTGGAGAGATAATACATATACAGACCTACAAGCACTTGGAATCAGCGACTGGCAAGAGAAGGTCCACCAGAGAGACGAATGGAGACTGATTGTATCTGCAGCAAAGAACCTCAATGGCTCGGAACGCTGTGTATATATATATATATATATATATATATATATATATCATATTCCATTCCAAAGAGAAGTCCAGCAGGGATGCGTGTTGTCCCCAAGCCTCTTCTACCTATACACTGACATACTTTTTTTTTAAACAAGTCGAACTGTTTGGATTTAGCATAAATGGAAGAATCATAAACAATCTTAGGTATGCTGACAATACAGTGTTCCTAGAAGAGAGCGAGCAAAAGTTACAAAACCTAGTGGAACAAGTAAGCCGATATAGTGCAGAATGGGGTTTAGATATTAGATTAGAAAACTATGATACTTAGCAGTGGAAATGAAAGGTCACCAATGAACATTACAGAAATTTGGGTGGTGGTGGTGGTGGTTGGGTGTGGGGGGGGGGGGGGGGGGAAATGGATACTAGAACAGGTAACACGTTTCTCCTACCTTGCACATGTAATAACAGATGTTGGCAGAAGTGAAACGGAAATTAATTTAAAAAAATAGAGAATAGGAATGGCCCAAATTCTTTTCAGCAGCATGAAATCAACATTAACATCTAGAGAGATTAACAACGCATTACAAATGAGAATTGTTAAATTGTATGTATATTGAACACTACTATATTTCGCGGAAGCCAGGACAATGAACAAGCAATTAGAAAGTCGAATAGAAACCCCGGAGATGTTGAAATCCAGAAGAAAAGAATATGTCGTATTTCAAATAAAGAGGTTCTAGAAAAATTTGGGAATGAAAAGAGAGTTGATGAAAGAAATAAAACAGAGGCAGAGTGAAATATTTCGGCCATCTTTAAAAGACACAACACTCTTATAGAAAGCATACTGGAGGGAAAGGTTGAAGGCAAGCGAGCAAGATGTAGACAACACTACAAGTGGAAAGATAACATCAAGAGATGGACGAACAGCAGTCTGACAGAATGTCCAGTCAGAACGAGAAACAGACAGTGTTGGAGATAAATTGCAGCCGATCTTCATTGTGAAGACGGCACCTGATTGATTGATTGATTCCATTTCAGTATTTCCAAAAGCCACTTCTGAAAATTTGAATGTTAAAATGTAGTGGAATTGTAGGTTATAGGGCAATCTTTAGCAATATGTTCAAATTACTATTACCGATCACGATCTGAAATTTACTTCCAAATATGGAAATATTCCATAATGGGCATAATGGGCCATAGTGGGCATTCCATAATGTCCAAATATTTATCTAGTTAATACACGTAAGTTGTGTGATTTCTGCAGTATGTACCTGACGAGATGCAGCGAAATATGCCAGGCAATAAATCGTGCAATCTATTGTTTGTGTCTTCGTTATTTAAATTCACTACGGGAAAACATTGTTTTGAATTCCAAATATGAGCTTGTAAACAGGCGGTATATACGTACGTCACGTGGCACAGAGATAGTGTATGAAAGTAGACGTCACAATCTTTAGTATTTAAACTGGGAACACGCGCGCCTGCGTGAATGCTGCGTGCGTGAGAGCGTTAGTGCGTGAGTGCATGCGTGCGTCCGAGCGAGCCTGCACGCTAGCATACAGACAGATAGACGCACACGCTCGCAGGAACGCTCCTGCGGGCATGTGTGTGTGTGTGTGTGTGTATTTATGTATTTATGTACACACCATATATTCGCTCACATACAGACGTATATATGTATGATTTAGTAAATAACTATATGTTGTTCTTGTTCAAGGAGCAGCGGTGACAGAGTAGTTAGCCCACTTGCCTGACAAGACAGTTGTCCATATTCAATCCCCAGCAGTCAGGATAATTTATCCCACTAGTGTCATTGTGGGTTCGACCCAGTTCTTACACATGGGTACCGGATAATTGTCTGGGAGGTAAAAGCGGAGAGGAAAGTATTCAGTGAGCACAGAAACTGACCACCTGATGTTGTATGTGGTGGCTTAGAGTATTTAAACACCTAACACTTGACACTCTAACGCCAGTATCTGCTTTTGGGACTACCCTCACAATGTTGAATAGAAGTGTCTTCTTCTTCTATCTCTTCTGCATTCATCCGGGGTGTTGTGCCTGTTTACAGCAAAGCTGCGATATTTGCGCCTTTCGGCCGACACATCAGACTTCTGCGGGCATTTGTTGACCTGGTTAGGGTAGACATGTAACTCTCTGAACCCTGTGTTTAAGTTGTTCGTGTGTAGGCGTGTGTATTTGTTTCTGATTACATCAGGTTGTTACAACATTTTAGTAACAATACTTATCGCAACAACACAAAATGTAGTATACAAAAGCATAAATTAACTTTATGCTGGATTTATAAGCGAGACAACAGGTTAATTATAATTATCCCCCAAAAATATATAGTCATTATAAATTTGTTCTCACAAAAATTAATTAATGTCTGTCTACAGTTCTAAGAAACAGTTTAGCAAGCTTCCTGTTTCGGTGGGCACCCACTTCCGGTACAATATTTCCTGCCTTAAGTTAATGAGCTTCACATTGTGGGTTTAAAAGTCACATAAGGGCCTTTATGTTAATTGATAACTCAGTTGTTGTTGTTGTTGTTTTGTTTTTTAATCACACTGTTTCGTCATGTGGACGTACATTCCTGTTAGTGCATTGTCTGTAGGGACATGTATTTATGCTATTGTGGTGACTGGAAACATTGTCTGTAGGGACATGTATTTATGCTATTGTGGTGACTGGAAACATTGTCTGTAGGGACATGTATTTATGCTATTGTGGTGACTGGAAACATTGTCTGTAGGGACATGTATTTATGCTATTGTGGTGACTGGAAACATTGTCTGTAGGGACATGTATTTATGCTATTGTGGTGACTGGAAACATTGTCTGTAGGGACATGTATTTATGCTATTGTGGTGACTGGAAACATTGTCTGTAGGGACATGTATTTATGCTATCATGGTGACTGGAAACATTGTCTGTAGGGACATGAATTTATGCTATTGTGGTGACTGGAAACATTGTCTGTAGGGACATGTATTTATGCTATTGTGGTGACTGGAAACATTGTCTGTAGGGACATGTATTTATGCTATTGTGGTGACTGGAAACATTCTCTGTAGGGACATGTATTTATGCTATTGTGGTGACTGGAAACATTGTCTGTAGGGACATGTATTTATGCTATTGTGGTGACTGGAAACATTGTCTGTAGGGACATGTATTTATGCTATTGTGGTGACTGGAAACATTGTCTGTAGGGACATGTATTTATGCTATTGTGGTGACTGGAAACATTGTCTGTAGGGACATGTATTTATGCTATCTGTGGTGACTGGAAACATTGTCTGTAGGGACATGTATTTATGCTATTGTGGTGACTGGAAACATTGTCTGTAGGGACATGTATTTATGCTATTGTGGTGACTGGAAACATTGTCTGTAGGGACATGTATTTATGCTATTGTGGTGACTGGAAACATTGTCTGTAGGGACATGTATTTATGCTATCATGGTGACTGGAAACATATTCTTGTTCGTGCAATAACCGGGTATCGATTTAAGTTAGTGCAATGAATGAACATAACATTACTTTAGTGCAATGGGTAAGAAAATATTTTTATGTATGCTATTACATTGAAAGAAGATATTCTTGTGTGTGCAATGACTTGATATATTTTTACAATTGTGCAAGTGAATTGGACGTAATTTTGTGTTAGTGCAATGACTGTAGGTATATATTCACATGATTGCATGAACTGGACACTTACATTTACGTGAATACAACGACTACATTGACAGAAGATGTATATTCACGATTTTGCAATAATGGGAGACATATATTCACGACACCGCAGTGATTGAAGGACAAACATTCACGATTGTGTAATGGTTGTCAACATATTCACATTACCATAATGAATGGTGACGTGTTAATGCAATTAAACGGAGACATGGTCATGGCCATATTAGGAAGACTATCCATATTCACATTTGAGCTATGAATGGGCAAATATTTAAAATATTATGGGATTCCTTCACTTCTTCTTCTTCTTCTTCTTCTTCTTCTTCTTCTTCTTCTTCTTCTTCTTCTTCTTCTTCTCTTCTTCTTCCTCTTCTTCTTTGTCGTCTTCGTATTATGCTTCTGCTGCTGCCTTTCATTTCCTAATGGAGCATAGGCAATCAACCAGTTCACACCAAGCCCTTTGTAGACTTGTTCTTGATTGGTTGAATTTTGCAGCTTAGTTAAGTTGTCTCTGGAATGACGAAGCTAAACTCAGGCAAACCTTTCTTAGTGGCCACAGGCACATGCGTGGCAGGTTGCAGTTCTAGTCTTTGCTTCCAATATGGAACCCGGTAATGTCGGTAATATATGCGCGATTATAGTTATTGGAGGCTTCTAATTATCAGCTCATGTTGAGGTCTCGTCTTTTAATTCCCCAACTGAGTATTCGTGTGATTGAATTACGTCCTATATCATGTCCGTATAGTCATAACATCTGATGTGAGCTGCCTTCAAGATATTAGAACAACAATCGCTATGGTAAATATAGCCTTTCACAAGTTGGAAAACATACTGACCAATAAAAGGAAAAGTGTTACATTGAACCTGTACTGAGCACGTAGACCAGGTGATTACAAAGGCCAAAAGGGGTTTGGCTGCGATGCGAGTGATGGCGTCTGCAAACTGTGAGCAGCGTCATCTATGTCTTCTTTACGAGGGTCTGGTCCTTTCTGTTTTGGAGTATGCGATGGCGATCCAGACTCTCAGCCATAAGCAGATGGAAAGGATGGAAAGGATACAGAACGAAACTATGCGTATTGTTCTTTGATGTATAAGAGATACAGCATGCATGACGATGCGCTACCTTCTTGATTTTCCAACCATGAGGGACAGAATACAAATTTGCCGAGCACTGTGCCTACCTCAGAGTCAACGCAAACACACAACATCCACTGCATAGCGAGATTAAGAAGGTAAAGGGCAGCAGGTTAAAAAGTGGAAAGTCGTGGATGGGTCAAGCCGAAGACATTCTTCAACAGGTGTGTTCACTTGAGGACTTAGAACCTGGCGAGGAGTGGGTACAAGTGCCAACAGAGTTCTGTACATCCTTTTCAGTGTGCATCCAACTAGACAGAAACTGCAGACAAGAAAATCCAGCTGCTGTGGAGGCGGAAGTACAGGCTCTGATCTTCGAGAATTCTTTAGAGGATGATGCTGTCATTTACACGGATGGGTCGCTCGTTCGAGGAGTTAGAAGTTCATAGGCCTTTACAGAGGCCGAAGGGTAAATTGTGAAGGAAGAGTCTGGTGCTGTTGCTTTGACCACAAGTAGCCTGACTATGGAAATCATGGCAGTAAGTAAAGCAATAACATGGCTCAAGACACAGACATTCAATCGGGCATGTGTTCTTAGTGACTCAATGAGTATGCTCAGGAGGATAGAGATGGGGTGTGTCCGAAGAGAGGTGGTTGCTGTCTCTGGAGCGGTCTCGGTTGGCAAAGATTAGTTTCATTTTCGTGCCAGGGCATGCGGGTGTACAAGAAAATGAGCAGGCTGACAGGCTTGCAGGTAGGGCTAAAGTGGAAGGCGGACGAGCCATGGACCAGGCAAACATTCAGAATGCTCTACAAGAAGTAAGTCGTTTACGAAAACCAAGCGATGACTATGAGTCTACAACCATGGTCAGGCTGCGAGAACAGCAAGTTAAAAGAGGTGTGGCCAAACAAGAACACTACGCAGGAAGCCAAAGAAGATTAATAAACCAACACAGAACTGGTGTCGTGAGCCGCTACACGCTGCGGGATTTGCTGAGGAGGGGATCCGAGCACTTATGGACTGAATGGTTCGATGTGCAATGAGGATGATCTGTCGACTAACTAACTAACTAACTAACTAATTGAACCTGTATGAATGTGAAACGTGGACAATGAGCAGGAAAGCTGAAAGACATTTAATGGCATTGGAAATGCAGCATCTAAGAAAATGAACAGATTACCATGGACAGACTAAAACACCAATCGCCTAGTCCTACAAAAATTAAACAAAAACAAATGAAAACCGTAAACTGATCAATATGTTTTCCATCTTGCTATCTTTGCCATAAACACCTCTACACTTCACTTTCAATCAAATTATGACTGCCGCGAGATAGTTGTACTGATTCACTTGTTTCAGAATTATCCCATTTACTTGGATGCTACATTGTGGTATTTCTTTTTTCTTAGGGACGAACATAATCTCTGTTTTTGTTACAGTTTATGTTTAACCCTAATTGTTCACTTTATACAATAACCACATCCACGAAAAATTGCTGATCCTGTTCGTCGTCAGTACTGTATCATCTGCAGATCTAATTGAAGTTAGTCATCCTATCGCGATTTCCCGTGTATATATAAGATCTTGAGAATATATATATATATATATATATATATATATATATATATATATATATATATATATATATATATATATATATATATATATATATATATGCATGCTCGATTCAATTGTTATCGTATATATGTGCTCGATTCTAATATTCTCATGTCTGTATGTTCGATTATACTGTTATCATGTCTCTGTGTTGGATTCTAATGTTATCGTGTTTGTATGTTCCATTATAATGTTATCGTGTCTGTATGTTGGATATTAATGTTATCATGTCTGAATGTTCCATTCTAATGTTATCGTGTATGTATGTTCCATTCTAATATTATCGTGTCTGTATGTTGGATTCTAATGTTATGGTGTATGTATGCTAGATTCTAATGTTATCATGTCTATATGTTGGACACTAATGTTATCGTGTGTGTATGCTAGATTATAATGTTACCCCTTTTATTTGCATGTTCTTTGTCGGACGTTGCTATCAACCTTAACCCCGAGTTGTGTTACTAGGCAAGTTTCCGTTCAGTAGTTAACCATTTAACCAATGCTTGCTGAACGTGAAGTCAACGCTGGAGTCCAAATGTCCTATGTTAGGAATGAACCCCATATACCACTGTGTACCTACCAGAAGTTTAAGTGCAGGCGCTGACCTCGGTGTTATCGTGTCTTCTATATGTTCGATTCTAATGTTATTATATCTTCTATATTTTGATTCTAATATTATCATGTCCTCTGTATGTTCGATTCTAATGTTATCTTGTTGTGTATATGTTCTAATGTTATCACGTCAGTATGCTATATGTTCGATTCTAATGTTATCATATCGATATGCTATATGTTTGAATCTAATGTTACCATGTTGATATGATGTATGTTCGATTCTAATGTTATCTTGTTGTGTACATGTTCTAATGTTATCACGTCGGTATGCTATATGTTCGATTAGATATCCATAACATTAGATAATCACGTTATCATGTCGATATGCTATATGTTTGATTCTAATGTTATCATATCGATATGCTATGTGTTTGAATCTAATGTTACCATGTTGATATGATGTATGTTGGATTCTAATATTATCATGTTGGTATGCTGTATGTGCCGGATTCGTGGCTTAGAGGTTATGATTTTTCTCCGTAATCTCGTATACTCTCGCGGGTAACGTGATGACGGTAAGAATCAGCTGTGGTTCGAATCGCATCGGTAACTTACG